>JAEBDU010010096.1:0-61898 GCA_016802625.1 Heliconius numata | reverse complement strand
ATGTACAAAACGAATCGGTAATTAAAGTACCGCAGAGCTTTGAGCGGGAACTGAGATAGCTTTTATATATATATGGATCACAAGCTCATTAAATTTACTATTTCAAAAAGTTTGACAGTGTTTGGATTTAAATGTGTAGACATAAATCTAGTATTAAGACATTTCGTTCTCCACTTTTCGAGACATTTCGTGTTGAAACTTTGTCTTGTTACCAAAGCGAAGAAATGAAAATATCAATTTCCTCGAGTGGGAATCGAATCCACAACTATCACGCTTACATTCATATTTCTGTTAACCTACTGTTAGTTAACTAATAAGGTTATCAATTACACAATTATTATATATCTAGAGCTATCGGTATATAATTTAGTACTAATGAAGTGTATACTAGAAACAACGTGATTGGTTAAGTATTACTGTAATTAATGGTCCAGCATCGAAATTACATTAACGCTCTATGTGTTGCCATTTACGAATAAATATTACGCCTGATTTAATACGTTATATTATATTATCTGTCATTGTCAATATTGGGAATTAATATTTACTATTAGTAGACTAGTTACGTAACCCTAACCCTACGAATATGCTGACGTACCAAAGTACTCGCCTGATCTCAGGCGACCACCCAGCGATTTCTTCGAATTGTCCAATGCACCTGTGTTTTAATTCTCGTAATTATAATATCTTATTAGAAGTTAAAAACACTCTTTATTCTCACTTCGATTAAAGCAGTCGTTAGTTTTAAGATAATTGTATTAATATATAATTAATAAATAATTAATAATTATTCGGTTTTTTTTCAATCCCTCGACTGCCGCAAACGTAATTGACTGTTCTTTTTTTTTATTATTATTTTATTCAACTGACTTTAAAATATTTTTCGGAAACTGAGAAAAGATTTAAATTATTATATCATCTAACTTTGGGAATAATACAAGTTTCATTAAAATAGGTTCAGTAATTGTAAGATACAAGTATCAACGCACTTCGGGAGGGGATGACCAACTTAAATCGGTAGGTTAGTAGTCCAAGCTATCACGAAATATGGCTACAATTAGTATGTTTATTTTAAAAATAAATATGTTTTGAGAAATTTAGATAGAAATTATAAAAAAAGATCTGCTACAATATTATAATAAGCATTATACACGGTTCTCTTTGGCTATGTAACAGATAAAACTTGAAAATAAAAATGAAATTACCACTTCATACATAATACATACATAAGCACTTCATAATATAAATATTAATTTTATGGGTTTTCAATACAAATATTATGCTTAATTAATTAAGAGCCCTATATTCGCTTCTTTGTATCGAAGTTCAACGATTCTATTATAACCAGTACTTATTGAATTACAAAATAACTTTTTAATCCAATTATATTTACAAGTAGAAGTACTTAGCCCTATAAATCGTATAGTAGAAAAGACATAATGGTTAGAAAAAAATGAATAGGCAACCAGTCAGGAATTTATTATAAATCTTGTTCTCGACGGATTTTTTTATGTTATCTTAAGATTACAGGCTATCCTGATAGTGAGACGTTTGATTGTAAACGTGTTGGTTGTCGGTTCAATCCTTAGGGCGGAAAATAAATTATTTTACTTTATACATTTTAGTAAAAACATCCATTATAGCCCAAGATCCCAGAGCCGCCAGACCTACGCCATTTTAGCAAAGCTGAAATTTTGAGGACTATCAGTCTAATATGTCTTTAAGACTACATATTAGACCCTTATTCAAAATGTTTTATTTATAACCCATTGGTAATCTGGACAGCGGCTGAGCCCGTATCACAGATACAAAGCGGATGCAAATCTGTCACTTGATTGTGCTCTGGAGTAAATTAGTTTACTCGCAGCTTCTGTTTCTCTTGGAGCTTTATAAAGCTTTTATACTTTAGAAGCTGTAATTAAGATGTAGTACACTAGCGTACATTTCTTAATAAACTTATATTAAAATAACTCGCTAAGACTAACTCGTAAGTGCGACAGGTTGTGGGTTCGATTCCCACTCGAGTGCATGAAATATTTAATATTTCCATTGTCGATCGTCGATCATTTCATTCGTCGATCGAAATGTTTAATATTTTCGTCGTTGCGTTCCGCCACTCAACACGCAATTCCTTCAGAATTCGGTTGTAAGTTGGGAACGGAAGTGTCTTAATGGGAACAATGTTTTAACACTAGGTTAACATGTTCACGGGATACAGCGTGAAGCGTAACGTTTTAAATGGAAATGGAAATAACAAAGAGCTCGGTATTACATATATGTTCTAGGTGCGCTAGTTACTGACCGCAGGTACAGTGCGCTACGTTAAAATGATTAACGTGATGAAGCCTTCATTAATAACACAAATTCATTATTCAATTTGGACCAGTAGTTTCTGAGATTTGCACGTTCAACCAAACAAACCCGTCTGATAATATTAAGCATAGATTTCTTAACTCTATATTTCTTGAGAATATAAAAAATCTTAAACTAAAGACAAAAAACGCTAAAAACTTTATATATTTAGAGATGCTATGCAAAATAAAAGTATAATAAAGATTATAAATATAAATAAATATCGATTTTCCTTAAAGAAATTTGTATCCACTACCCTTCTCCATCATTCTTCAACGACATATATGCTAAAACAGCCATAAAACACGTATTCATATATTCAAAATCTATTTTTATGCTCTAAATCCTTCTATTTTTCATTGAATAGTTCAGATAGCGTGTGATATATGAGCTCCACGAGATATTTCATACCGAGTTCAACGATAAAGCAAAATAAAGGCAACCCTGTACAATATTTAAATGTGCACTGGCCTCGCCAAGCGACGTACTGGATCAAAGATTGGCAAAACTGTGTATCGTTGTAAGATTGGTCATATATATTTATAACACGGTAGATGGAAAGAATGTAGTGTTAAAACACTCTGTTTTTCGTTTTTGCGTGGTAAGCGGCGAAAATCGAGACTACGCATTGTTTTGCTAGAGAGAAGGAATAAAAATATAAATAAAGTACTTCTCCTGAGCAGGGATTCGAAGCCACAATCATCGTATTTTATACCGAAGCTGTTACAATGACTCACGATGAGAACTTTCACGAAATTTTCTAGACCAAACCCGCATCTAGCGTGTTACGATATACTACTACTAGCACTACTTTCTACCTATTTTAGAATCATAATGTGACGTAACTTAACGCTTATTCGTATTTAAAGAAATATTACTGGCTGGTTCTACTCAGTAGATAAAAAGATTTGAAACTAAGTGCTTGTAAGTGCTATTAGAAAGATAGCATTTATTTTGATTTTATTAAAACAAAATATATATAAACTATAATAATTATAAACTATGGTCGAATACTTATTAATTTCTAAAACGATTGTATAGCAGTAGTTGTAGTTATATAAGAATAGTTAAAATCAATCTAAACTCAGGGTATTACCATGTGCTGGAATGAAATTCACGCTAGAAAGCGCCTGCAAGCCGTCTGTACATTTGATCAATGGATGCAATTGACGTAATGTGGAAAGCGTAGAAACGTGTATTCATGAATATATATATATAGATTTTTAGATGGCCTATTTAATAAAAAATAGGTTGTTTTTTGTTTTAGTTTTGTTGTTTTTAATTATAGATTATTAATTATTTATATTGTGGATTTAATTTCCATTTCCAGTTAACTTCAGGAATGAAAATAATTCATTCCTTCGAATGGAAATAGATCGTAATCAGTAATTCAGACGGGCAATCGGTAAATGCTTAGTTTATATTATTAAATGTGAATATTTAATCTTGTTAAACAAAAAAACAGCGTTGAGTTCCGCCAGCTAACGAAAAAGAAAACAACAATCATAACTCATTTTTCTTTTAAAATAAAATGAATACCTTTATGAAAACAATGTAGTATTCAAAAACACTTTACAGTACGCGATATATAAGTTTTTCAATATACAAAAGAAAAGTGATGTATCGCTATATCTACGTAGTTTTCTCTTTTTTACGCAGTTTCACTATTGTATCAGGATTTTCATAGTATAGAATTGTATGTCGTAATTTTAACAATAGAAAAAAAAGATTTTTTTCGCGCTATTTTTGAATTGAGGTAGAAGGAACCTAATGTTATAACACTGTTAACCACTTTTTGCCCGACTTTCGAGACGTTACTTTTATATAATTAATTTTCTTAATTGGGAATCGAAGCCACGACCGTCGGGCTTGCAGTCACACACCGCTACAACTGCCTCGAATAAATATTTGTGTAATGCAAATAATTAAGAGAAATATAACTTTTATGTTTACAGAATACGAATAATTAATTATTGTTCAATTGCCATATTTGAATACAATATTTACAGTAAATTACAATTTAAGTAATATATTATTGTTTTCATATCATATTGAATTCAGTAAATATATTCGATATCGAGTTTTTCTGCTCAGTTTTAACTATTTTAATGTTTCTTACAGCGTCACATATATACATTTTATTTTAGCGGATAGCGTAGAGCTGTATCAACAGCAAGGGATGCTAGTGTTAAGACACTCCGTTCCCATTAAGTCACTAGCGTTTCTCACTTTCCGCAGAATTCCGGAGGCATATGTTGAGTGAAGGAACTGAACGCCGCACGATGCCTTGTTGCCAGAGCGAGTCGCGTTGACAGTGGCACGTTTAATTAAAATTTCAGATCATAGCTTAAATGTATCTTTATATCAGAAAAGTGGTTTTGTACCCTTTGCTCCATGTAATAATAAACTTTCTGAAACAATGATAAATAAATTTATTGACTTTAAAATTTATTCATCATTGCCTCAGAATGTTTGTGCTTCAAATGTATACAAGATATTTTTGTTTTAATTTTTTTCAGCTTCACGCTGTATCCCGCGGGCCGGGAACGGAACCTAAGGAACCTAGTGTTAAAAGAGTCCACCCACATACAGAAATATTAAATGGTGACTGGGAATCGAAGCTAAAAGCTATACCTAAGTAATAAATACTATTTAAACATCTAATATTTTTTTCCTTTTACATTGACAGCACCAGCTTAAGAATTCAAAAGCGTATAATTATGTTAGTTTTACACTTGGCGCAAATTAAAGTGTTCGAGACTAATCCTGGGGCGGGTTTATTTAAGTGCTAGTTAACTTTTTGTGTATTTAGTGTTTGTTGATTTTCATTTTGTTAATGTAAATGGTTGCTTTTAAATGTTTGCTGGTAGAATTTAGCATTGTGCTGGTGGTGTAGAGGACAATAGTTGAGGGTTCAGGTTGATGGTAAGGAGTAAAAACAAAATATGACGTTAAGTTGCGTTTTCACTCACTCTTGGCGGAGAGAGGACGACGGAATGTTTTAACATTTGGTTATTTCTGATACAATGAAACTCAAAAACACCAGGCTTGTGCAAAAATATTTAAATAATATATACTTAAGAATTTTATAACAGCAATTTACAAAAACATTAATGTATTTCTATCAATAAAATAATTATTTATTTATCTTAATGCTAAAATAAACGTCGTTTTCCACCTTCATTCAAAACACTGTTTGTTGAGTAACAGACCACAATGCCACAATTTATCTTGTTACCAGAGCGATAAGGCAGAGGGAACCTCGTGTTAAGACACTCCGCTCCCTACTTTCCGCTGAATTCTAGAGGCATTGCGTGTTGAGTGGCGGAACTCAACGCCGCGCTTTGCGCGCCCTCGATACCAGAGCAAAGAAAATAAATATAAAAATAAATATTTCCTTTCCTCGAGTGGGGATCGAACCCACAACTAGTCGATTATGCAACACACTTTATGCCTCTGCGACCCAACTTGCCTCAACCATTTCATTCATTTTGCCAAAAAAATTATAACGAAAAAAAAAGAAACTTAAATATGCTATATCTAACACGCACGTTGTTAGAAACCCCAATTTTGTCAGTTCTTCTTAATTTTAACGTGTTGAAAGGAGCCCCAGGCTAATCTACCTGTAATGACCGTAATCAAGTATCAAACCAGAGGATAATAAGCTTGAATTAGGGAAATAATATAAGCAACACCATCATGGCTTAGTGGAGCGGTGTTAGATGCGTGAGTGAGTAGGTTTGATTTTCAGGGGACTCTTTATATTTATTTTAATGTTTTATCTTTTCTTTTCATTTTTATATTTTTGTATCCTTTCGTATTATTCAAAAGAGGCAAAGTATATCACTACATTCTTTGACTGATTTAGAGTCACATTGGGCACTTTGAATGTGTCAACCACATATCCATTTGGCCGAGCGGGCGAAGCCGTAGATGGAAGCTAGTGTATTATACAATATTATATTATATTATATTATTTAAACTACAACTTAGTAGAGCTTCAAATAAGTAAGCTTCCAGAATAGTGGTATAATTCCATCAAGACAAGTTCAACTGCATTGTTCCGAAACTCAAATATATAACGTTTGACAATGAAAGGAAACTGGCAGGACCTACTCTGGCTCTGTAATTATCAAAGTTTAATTATTACACTATTTGGTGTGATATTTGAATAGGGTAGCAAGAATGGAGTGTCTAGACACTGGGTTCTCTTTGTTTAACCTGCTATGTTTACGAGATTAATGTGATGCGTGTGTGATGATGACTATGTTTAGAAATTATTTCCATTTTACCATTTTTTTTATTTTATATAAAAAAGAATACAAAAGAATACTTATGATAGTTTTTAAAATGTTTTTCTAGCCTCTTCCGAGAATTTTCTTCATAATTAGCAGGTTTACATCCAAATCTTAAATATTGCTTTAACGTAAAATATTTTATTAAAATGATATCCTTAAATATTAAATTTTAAATAACGCCAGAAAAATAGAAACTCTAGAAGACATTGGGTTGTCTTAGCCTACCACGCACTACCAAAGTCTACAAGAATATATTGACACCCAATTCTCTTAACCACGCTCACATCTCTCTCTCATCATTCTCTTACCCTCGTGAAATAATACCTGGTGCCAACAAGTCCTACTACTAAATTTCATCAACTCCATATATTTTGATAAGCGTTAGATCCAACACAAACTATTG
Organism: Heliconius numata; assembly: GCA_016802625.1. Lineage (NCBI taxonomy): Eukaryota > Metazoa > Arthropoda > Insecta > Lepidoptera > Nymphalidae > Heliconius > Heliconius numata. The sequence continues at coordinate 54,845 of JAEBDU010010096.1, read as the reverse complement.
ATAGCATGAATTGAACTATAAATTGATATTTTGACAGTATACGTAGTGAGTGGAGAGGAATACCAATATACACTTCAAATATGACTAGAATCGCTTGTTTGATACAGTTTGATGATATATAACTATGTAGAAGACTGTATAAAACATATTTAAGACTATGTAAATAAAAACTTTATATAAATTTTTGAATATTAAACTGAGGAGTTTAAAAAAAATTAAAAATCCGCTCAAAATTACGTTTTCTGGTTATTCTGGTCTTTCTGGGTATTCTGGTTTCTGGTTATTCTGGTTGCTGGTTATTCTGGTCTGATATTGATGATGATTGATGAAATAATTCAATTGCATTTATAATCTTTCACTACAAAATGATACTTAGAATTTATATAAATATATAGACCTACCACTTAAACTAATCAGAATATATGGCATCCAATATTTGTCACAAGCCACCGTAACTCAAACTTGGTAACAAGTTACACACTCGGGAAATAGGCGGAACGGGAGTAACACTTTGATAAGAACTGAAATTATGAGCTTGTTTGTCGTTAGTTTTATGTGATTTATATGAAAATTATTATTATTATTGAAATATATGTTATTTTATGGGAATGCTTTACTTTAGCGTTAAACAAAGTTAAAATTAGATCAGACGAAACATTGGGTTTTCAAAGATGTATAAAACTATAAATACGTCATTAATCCGATTAAATCCGAGCTTCATTTAAAATAAATCAATTATTTAATAGTCCAGTTTTTTATATATTGTTAGAAATAATTAGAAATAATGACCATAGAGGTTATATAAGAACGACTCTAATTACTGGCTAGCACCTTTATGGGCTGTCAACGGCGACCGAAAGAGGAAGATCGCTAACGTCACTCTGCCCGATGAATTCTTTAGAACTGGATATTGTTATTAGACTGCTAGATAATTCCCTTTTGTTGTTTAATAATTATTTGAAGCCTTGTTTTAATTCATTACCTTTCCCACTTTATTTAATATTTTCAATAGTTTCTAACAATATAATAATCTCAAATTCTACTTTATATTAACGCTTTTTCTCGTACATAGCAGGACAAATATAGAGAACTTGGTATCGAGACACTAGTTTTGCGCCAAAATTGCGGAACTCAACTACGCTTTGCCCTATCAGAGCGAAGAAATGAAAATAGTCCATTTCTCCAAGCGGGGATGGAACCCATAGCCATGCAGTTTATAATAGGACGTTGTTTCACCGTCACACCGGCATTAATCTATTATAACGTGCTAAATAGTCACTTATCACATTCACGTCAGGAACATCAACACGTCACGTCAACTTGGCATCCCATTTACCTAGATTGTCCCGCCACTTGTTTTTACTAGGCTTTGTGTGCTCGAATATACCTTTATTGAGCACCTCGTTAACGTCATTTAAGGTAAAAAATATGTTGTCGACAAGTAATTATTCATTGTAATAATTAATCATTTTTTTATTGTTTTTATTGAACTAAATGAATAATAAAATATTAACAGTATTTTTCAGCTTCACGCTGTATCCCACACCTATGTGCGGAGCAGGATAGGCAGAGGGAAGCTGGGAACCCAATGTTAAAACACTTCGTTCCTCACTTTCTGTCACCCAATTCAATGCGTGTTGAAAGGCGGAACTTAACGCCACGCTTCGCCTTGCTAACAGATAACTCGTTCTGTATAAAAATACTAAATACAAGTTTAAAAAAATCAGTAGATACAATGACTTAACAATTAAAAACCAATTTTTAAATAAACTAAATAAGCTTAACGTTTATAAACGAAACTTAACTCCGTATAATACAAACACACAAAACTATAATGAAGTGACAATTACTCGATTGAAACGACAAAGTTCGGCACAAAGCCTTTGGCGCATCGCCAGAAACCTACCAGAGTACGTTTTGACTGCAGACAGAGTAATTACAAAAACAAGTGCAACTTTAAAAAGTGAATCCAAAAATAGAAGACTTTTTAATTGTGTTTTCGTTTTGGCTTAATTTGTATTTAAGTATAAAAAAATATGTTAAGGTGTATTTTTAATTTTAAACTGTCTTTTTTTATTTGTGCTTTATATTATGCTAGTTTCTTTACTGTACCAGTACTGCAGCCAGTCGTGATGCAGGGATGTGCGACTGAAAACGTGGCAGGTGGTGGGTTCGATTCTCACTCGAGGAAATGGAATATTTAATATTTTCATTTCTTGGTTCTGGCGTCGTGGCAAAGCGCGACGTTGAGTTCCGCCAGAATTCGGTGAAAAGTGGGAAACGAAGGTGTCTTGATGGATTTAAAATCGAGCTGAAAACAAAATTATACTTATTGTGGCCTTATCTAAGTGGCTATGAGATGTAAAATGAAAAAATCTCCTTATGGTTTTTTTATGTTTTCCGAAGAACTTTATGCCTAGTTACAGTTTTCTAGTTTAACTTTGCGTTGTCTGACAGTAAGGAAAGAAAGAGAGTGAGTGTCTTAACACTAGGCATCTACAATATGCTGGAATGAAAAAAAAGCTTAAAACTTTTTCCCTTAAAGTTAACCGTATATGTACAAAAATGTGAAAATTTAATAAAAATAAAGGAAAACTTATTCGACAGTTCCTCAGAAGTATGACTGGTATAGACGTGAGAACTTTAACTTCAAATATATTAGGGATCGATTTATCAAACTTATGTAACTTGAGGGTTTACAAAAAGTTTTTCTTCTGCAGATTATTCTCAAAGTTCGACCATTTTCTGGACGAATCGAGAGCAAAGTTTATCGGTCCTATGTGGTTTGTTATTGATCTTCTTAAATGTAATGTTTATTTTAGTAACTAAAAAGTAGTGTTAAGACACTTATTTCCCCATTTACCCTCGAATTCTGGAGGAATCACTTTTTGAGTGATAGAACTCAACGCTGCGCTTTGCCTCGACATCAGGGCGAAGAAATGAAAATAAAAAACTTAAATAAATATTTCATCTCCTCGAGTGGGGATCGAACCCACAACCAGTCGGTTTTACAGTCACACTTTGTACGCCTGCGCCACGAGTGGCCCCAAAAAACAGAGAAGATCTCGATAATAATTTTACACTCCAATGCGTCAACGGATGCAATATATAACCCAATAAACCGTTTTTAAACTTTCCTTCAACCCGTGAATGGAACCCGGAGCTATATAACCGTCGTACAAATTGTTTTTTTTTTCTTATTTCTGCCGCCTATGTTCAGTGTAATTGACAGCGAGGCGTTCCGATTTACGGTCACTCTTTGTTTTATAGCTGTCGGGACTGGTGTTTGACTCCCGGTTGATGTAATTTAATTTTAAAGCGATTTAATTTCATCTAAGAGACAAAGGTTTTTAGTATGGCACCTTATTTTTTTGTTTCATTCTGTATCACTTATTCAGGGTAAGTAGAGGGAACCTAGTATTAAGACATTCCGCTCCCCAAAAACTGCCCAATTTCTATGACATTGCGTGTCGAGTAGCGAAACTAAACGCCGTGCTTTATCTTGTCGCTCTGTAACAGTGACATCATAAATCGCGAAAAAATAATTTAGTTTATTTTCCCGGGTGTAAATAACTCTATTCCCACTCGAGTTTCATTTTTTAGCTCTAGTAAGAATACATCTCGGAAATTGGGGGGTAAGTAGATATCTATCGGAACTAAATATCTCGACACTAGGTTCCCTTTACCTTCTACCCTACCAAATGCGGGAAACAGCGTAATATATAGTATTATATAACGAAATAACAAAAAAGTCCATATTTATCTTTAACTAGTTTGATGAAACAGTAGTACCTAGTAATTACCAGTAGTATAACACTATAGCATATTATCGACAATAAAAGCTTGCTGGCAGGATCATAAATTTATAAACGTCGATCGTCTTATAATAAGTGGCATTTCTCGAATTTCGCCTTTGGGCATAAATTTCGCTTCATTATTCATTCTTTGGAGTTTTCATAAATCGATGAAGTTGAAGAATGTAAATAATGACTTTATTATGCTTGAGGAAGGGGTTTATTTGATGTTCACGGGTTCCAATATTTAAGATTGGTATGGGGATTTAAATTGTGTATAGATTGCAAATACTTCTATGTCGTATTTTCTATTTTTATAATGGAATGTCTTATTAGGTTAGGTTCCCTCTGCCTACCCTGCAATTCCAGAGAATTGTGTAAATAACGATTTAGATCTATACTTAGAAATCCTTTATCAATTTAATAAGTAACAAATATATTTTTCACTGCTAAAAACAAAAAAAAGATTAAATTTTTAGTTTTACAATTTGCTTAGATTAAGTCAATATAAAAACTTAAAAGTACAATTAAATGGAAATACAAAGACGCGATGACATTCTCGGACAGCTTATTTAATGTTTTCTACTCTATGGAAGAAGTTCTCGGAAGGCATTTATTATGTTTTAATAGAAATAAAGAAATAATATCTTATTTATTTAAATCACTCCGTTTCCTGAAACAGGTGTTGGCTCGTTAACTCGTATAATTTTAGCAAACTCCCAAACAATTATGTCGTGTTAACTTAACAAAAGTTTAATAACAACTTCGTAATTACATTTAGGATTAAACAAATCTTAATTTATCAGACTTTGATAAAACCAATTAAAGTTTACCGAAGGAATGTTGCAAAATATTTCATATTTAATTAAGTAAATTAACTTACTTTTAAGCTTTTATCTATTTAAAACTTAAAACTTAGAGAAGCATTAAAGGATTAACTGCTGTGCTTATTTGTAGCAATACAAGTGTCTTGACACTACATTATCTCTGATGTGTGCTTAGAGCTGAAGAAATAACGAATATTTTTACTATGTTAGAAAATATAAAAATATTTCATTATATTAAAATTATATTAAGCGAATTAAACCAGGAAAATCTTTTAGTTTACATATAAACCACACAATTTCAAAATTATAAAGTCAACTAAAACCTGTTAAACAAAAGTTTGTATTCCACACGTTAGTGAAGTTCTAATATATTTACAATTCAAATTGAAATGTCCATACGAGTACGTACGAGTACGTAACGCGTAAATATTTGAAACTCAGTTTCATGTAATTGTTTTGACAATTTTATACTTTATAAGTAAAAAGTTGTTTAAATTTGTTTCAAAAATAATCCTTTTAAAATTTTATATAAAAAATGTCATATTGGTATCTGTGTATACTCAGGGGAATATTTAAATATTGAAAATTCGATATTTTAACACACCAATAATGTTTGTTTAAGATATTATTGAGTTTTTTTGCTTCTCGTTCTATCCCTCATACAGCAGAGTAAACAGAGAGAATCTAGTGTCAAAATACGGGACACAGCGTTGTGCTCTACCACTCAACTTTTAGAATGGAGAAACACACACGACGTTCTTAATCGTACTAGATGGAAATGAAGCTAGCTTATGGGAATCGAAGCCACAGTCATCGCGTTTATCGTCAGTAGCTGTCATAATGTATATTTAGATAAAGCCAATCATACATCGCTTGGTTCTTTTAGCATATTCTGAAAACCCCAGAAAATGCATTTTAATACTAAAATTCCTCTGGAGATTCAAAATAATTAAAACTCAAAGTTAAATTAGTAAAGTACAGTTGTAGGTGCAGTTCAAGTTTTACATACTGTATGCGGTGTCATAAGATCACTGCTTTTATTGTAATAGTTGAAGATTTTAAAATAATTATATAAAAACTTTTTTAAGAGCTACTACTGGTGTCTTTCTGTTATAATGGTAAAATTGTTAAACGAATACTAATTAAGTTAACTAAACATTACGAACATGTGGATCGTGCCTTTTATCTTTTCAATTGTTCTGCACATAGCAGGGCACGCAAAGGGAACCTGGGAACCACTGTTAAGATATTCCGTTCCATTGAGACATTTTCAAATTCCCCATGCAGAAGAACCTACAAAAGAATAAAATATACTAGACAAAATAATATATTGAATAAAACTATGGATAAAGAAAGTGTTATGTAAAATGCTTATACCTAACAGTTGTCGAAACCGATAAAAAAGGATCGCATACATTATTTTTATATGGAAAGTTTCACGTAAACTACGTGTAACATTTATGTATCCAATATGTATAGAAAAATCGTATTTTTCATCATATTTTTTTTTTTACTTTTCGTTGTAAGCCATATATAGCAATGTAGGGAGAGGAAGCCTAGAGGTGAGAAAAGCTGTTCTCCATTTTCCGCTCCATTTCCAAGCATTGCATGTTGTTATGTTTGTTTTTGTCTTGTCAGAGTGAAAAAATGAAAACAATATATTCCCGTAAACAGGAGTCGAACACACAACCGTCGCGTTTTAGTGAAACGCGACGATCTCAAAAAGCATGTACCTACTGAAATACCATCATGGGCACCACCCCCATAATTGTTCTTCGATACCTTCAGCAAAATTTTACACAAAAAAAAATAGATGAACTAGCACCAAACTCCCGAAGTGTTTTTTGTTCTAACAATGAATAGTGAATGTGAAAATTTGCGAAGTCCCAACGCCGAACTTTTCGGAACATAAATCATATTTTATTAGTTAGAGATTATCCTAAAGTTTTTCTTGGAAATATTAGTTGGAAAATTTTCAACTTTTGCACTATTGTCAGTATTTTTATAACAGTATCCAAAATGGTTTTACTAGTAGTTTTTATTAATATGCAAAAAATAGTACGCGCACAATTATGGAGTTCTAATATCAAATTTGGATAATGTTAGTATTGAAAATATATATTTAAGATGTTTTTTTTTAATATTTGGAAGTATTGTTTAATTTTTCATAAAAACAGAGGTAGGCAAAGGGAACCTGGTGTTAACTAGTGTTAAGACACTCAATGAAACTATTAACAAATTATTAATTCCCCCGAGTGGGTTCAAACCCACACCAGTCGCCTGGCAGTCATAGTCTTTGTTCTCCTGCGCCGCGACGGCCTCATATAACATAATAATATAATAAATATATACATATAACATAATAAATATATATAACATAATAAATGTAATTTTTGTTTAGGGATAGTATCTATCCCCTTTACGCTTAACCACAGGACAGCTGACCCCTCACCTTACAACCCTTTTCACGCGGCTACAAGTGACAACTGATAAGAAATTTAGAACTGGGAAATGCTATTGCCTTTATTTTTGTATTTTACTAAGTTCTGAAAGAATATTTAATTACTTGAGGTCATTTTAGATGTTATTATTCTGGCTATTATATAAGTGTTACTGCGTGTTTAAAATAATTTTGTTTTTTTAGCTTCATTATATACCGCATACTGCAGGGTAGGCAGGAAACCTTTTTTTTAAAACACTCCCTTAACCACTTTCCGCCCAATTCCTTTGCTATCCACGTTCTACGTTGAAAATGATAATAATTTATTTCTCCGATTAGGAATCGAAACCAAAAGCATCGCGTTAACAGTAAAATCCACTACTGCACCACTATGGTCTCCAAATTAAGATAAAATCGAATAATATGATTAAATGCTATGACTAATGTTTTCTATGATTATAAATCTGCGATTCAAATTCGTTTGTAGTTACAATGTCAGCATAATACCTCAATCCCTTCGTTTCAACGTTTGTCAATATCCGAAGCTTACTTTGTCATACAAATCAGCTTCTGTTTTGGTTTTTTATTGAAACTAAATGTAGATTTTTTCTACGAATGTTCTTATTTTTCTATTTTATAGGCTTGTGAAATATATAATTTAAATATAGGACAAATTAGTTATTATAAATATTTTGAATCTAAATATTCCGTTTTGAATTTGAATTCAGGACCATATTGTTCAACTTATCATAAACTGAATATGAAGTACCATATGGTTCGATTCATAATTAATAGACCTATGCATCTATCTAAGGAAGTTTATGTGAATCATATGTAAACAGTTGTCGAGAATTATTATTTCCAACACTATGCTATATTATTATACTAGCTGCCACCGCGCGGTTTCGTTTCTATATTTTAAACTATTGTGTAAATAACTCTATGCAAGTGTAAAACGGTTACTTTGAAATCACAGACAGACAATCTTCTTCAGTTTTCAACTTACATCTGATGTACGATGGGAACGAAAGTGACTTAACACTAGGTTCCCAGGCCCCCTTTGCCAAATATGCTATGCGGATTATAGTAAATTTAAAAATAAAAAAAGGAAAAATTAATGGTATTCCAGCTTCATCGGGATGTGCATGATTTAACGGTCGGTCGGACGCGCTCGTTAAACTGCGACGTTGCGTTTTGCCTTGTCCCTAAATGCTATGCAATATTTCTAAATGAACGACAAGTGGAAAACGAAATTATGTAATAGTAGGTTATTTCTGTTGAAAAATATTATTTATACTTATACACAATTTTCATTTAGTTAAATTGTACTTGAATTTTATTTTAATGATGCCGTCATAGCGGAATGGCATAGCGTCTAATTGAAAATACGATGGTAGTAGGTTCAATTCCCACTCAGTATTTAATTAGTTGCAATATCAGGATTGTATATGTCAACGGGACAAACAATATATAAAAGTTGATAGATTTAAATTTACGGGCGTGTACAGTCATTTTGTACGAAATTAACTACGAATATAAGTTTGTATTGTTTTTTTTTTAATTGATAGAAATTTTTACTTATCAGATTTTTTCTTTATTCGTATTATAAGTTCTCACTTCCTGCTTAATTTCATAACCGTAAGTCCAAGAAAAGTACGCTTAAAGACTTTGAATATGTGGCGAATTTAATACATATTGTAGCAAAAACGATGCGTAAATTATGCTAGAATTTGCTAGTATATTTTAAGTTCATTGTCTAAAGCTTGATCGTGTTCCATGAGACCTAATCCAGAATATTAGATATTAATTTCAGCTTAAAACCTCGCGATCTCGAGATAAATGATCTTGAAAGAAAGCCAGACGGTCATCAAATTGATCCTATAAGAGACATTTTCTTGCCTCAAAAGGTACGAACCGTAAAAACCTAACCTATACCATAGCTTTTTTTAAAGGAACATGTTATTTAACGTTTATTGTGAATTCTTCAAATTCTTAGGTGACGTTTATAGCGGTTCGCGCTACTTAAATCCGTTTTATGGTACACTAAATAGCCTTTAGACGTCCTCGAGGAATAAAAAAGTGCTTTGCGTCCTACACACCAAAGGGAGTATATTTGAGAAAATTATATCGCTTTTGGTGTTTGACCTATATAGATCATTATAATGGTATATCTATACTTATTCTATATATAAAGTGTTGGTAGGCTGTAAATAATGAAATTAACTTTATTATTTAACACCATTGTGGTGCAGCGGCACAGCTTCTCAGTCTGACTGCAAACGCGACGGTTGTGGGTTCTCATACTCACTCGAGAGAGTTAATTATTTTCATTTTGCTATTGTATACGGAAAAACTATAACATTACATTATAATACTTAAAAAAAAGTTAATTTTTTATGGTTATTTTGGTGGAACTCCAAGTTGAACCCAAAATTATCAGGTTTTACAATCAGATCCTATACCTAAAATCATATTTCATGATTCTATTATTAGTATGACATAATATCTTACGTTTGACAGTCAATTGATCGAGTCCTTCTCAATCCTTTGGCCTTTTGCCAGCACACCAACAATGTAGAACTCTAAATTAATAAATATGAGACGACGATGGCTCTAAGCCAGGAGTACTCTCATAATGAAAATCACTATAGCGTGGAAATTAATGAAAGGCATAATATTATTCACCTAGTTACAAGCCTATGTGTTTGGAGATTTTGTGATATATTTAGACATTCTTATGAAGTAGAGAGGGAGTGGTAAGAGAGACAGTGGGAGACTGCGGTTGCTCATTAAAAACACACAATCAAGTTACTGGAAGAGGACCTCTCCGAAGGCATGTATGAAATGACAACGACTCTGTGAATACCCAAAAGAAATTTGAATCAGGTAACAAAAAAGTAAAAAAAGACGTCCAGGAGGGAACAATTTAAGAAATATTTTTTTTCACCAAAAATAAACTCCACATCTTCGACATAATAGCTTTGCTCAACACGAGGTATTCGACTGATGGCAATAAGTAAATACTTTCGTCTCAGTATCCTCGCAGCTTTCATCCTGTGGAGAACATTCAGAATCGGAGAAGCGAGCTTATTACGGATTCTTGTCTATAATTTGATATTCACCGAGCTATGGCTTTATTATACTACGTTCTATTTAAAGGTATTATGTTTCTGGAGCAAGTTACAAAATACGGTACTTATATAATTTTATCATTAAAATAATATGTTTTTAGCTTCAAGCTGTCTCCTGAGGGAATCTAGTGCTAAGTGTCTCCTGGGGGGACTAGATTCCCTCATATAAAAAAAATCAAAAAATTAGTGTTAGATACTTATTAAGAAAACAAATATTTTTTTTAACGTAGCAGAATTTGAACCCGCTCCTCTTTGGAAATCGTCAAAGTCAAGTTCATATACGTTTTTTTTAATAATTATTTTTCATTTCTAAGTATAAACAATTTTTTTTAAAAAATGTTAAAAAATAATTAGTAAGGGAGAAGTGGCATGAAGGAGCCAGGTTTTGAAAGAGCCACTTGCAATATTATAGTAGTTTAGGAACGGATTCGTTAGAATAATTTATTTTTAAATGGCAATATTGATTTCCCGCCACCCACAAAAATTTTACAGTTCATCGGAACCAACGGACGCCGATACGTCGAGTTGAAGTTTTTGGCATTCCAAAGTAAATATTTTAACTCCTTTGAGTTGTTTTTTAGTATTTCATTGTAAACAAATACGGGTAATTGGAATATAGATTGAGTTTATGTATATATTTGGCCTTGTAACTGCATTAAAATTCAGTTTGAAAAGTTTTGATATCGTTGTCATTTTGGAGGTTACATTTTTTTCTAGAATAAGTTATGAAAGAGCCGGGTGGACGGGCCTTGAAAGAGCCTAAAGAAAAAACGAAAAAGGCCCTAAAAATCAGGAATTGAAGAATTAAATTAGCCATGGCCATTGGTTTCTGCCTAGATAAGTGGAAAGAAATTGAAAATGCGAATGATGATTGGCTCAAAGGGTTCATATAATGTGATTGGTCTGAATAATGTAAGATTAAAAAGTTTGTTAGAATTATCTACTTAAAATGACTGATAGAATTAAAAAAACATTACTTTTTAATAAGAATTATTAAATCGTTTTTATTTAATATTGTTTACCATAATTTTCACTGTTATACCTCATAATATAAGACTGGCTCTTTCATAACTTTTAATGGCTCTTTCAATACCGAAATGTTATGAAAGAGCCAAATGACACATTTTTTTAAAATGAATATTTTATTGATTAATTATTGTATTTAAGGGTTTTTTCGTACGAAATTACCTAGTTTAATAAATAAATAATAATTTGAGGAAAAAAAATCTTAATTTCTTTAATTAAAAGTATATTTTTTTGCTTCATTTAGTAAACTGGCTCTTTCATGCCACTTCTCCCTTATTAGGTTCGATCTACGAGTACATATAAACTGCAACACTGTCCTACAGAAACTAAATTATGGGCAATATTAAAATTTAAACGGATTTTCTCTTACGGCTTTGGTTCAATCGTTAACTTTATAAGTCGTTGAAAACCGAATTAACGACTCGTTGCGGGCGTCCTCCGTTACAGTTACAATTTCATTGCACAATAACTCTCTTATAGATTTGCGTTAAAATTTCATTATCTCTTAAAATCTTTGAGTTTTAGGATATTAGTTTATATTTTATGTTTGAATCTGAAGTTTATGATTTGGGTACAATAGAATAGAATTGACAGCGAAAAAGACAACGGGAATCCGCTGGAATCAAAGGGCGCAGGACCGGACGGAGTGGCGAGAATTACGGGAGGCCTATGTCCAACAGTGGACGTTGAAAGGCTGATGGATGGATGGATGGATGGAATAGAATTGATTAAGAAATGTTATTATTAGGATGAGAAGAAGATGAACGAAATAAAGATGAATTCTGTGGAGATGGGATCTTTTCGTAGGATATGCGGAGTCAGTTTAGTTGATCGAATCCGCAATGAAGAAATATACAGAATTAGCAATGGTGTTACGGTGAGAATGAAGTAGAGCTCGTTCCACGTGCCTGAACCACATGGGTACGTGGAGTCCTTTTGTGTACCCCACTATATGCGGGGAAAAGCGTGAAGCTGATCCAATAATCCCCATAAATATACAATAAACAAACAGCTTAAATAAGGCTAAACAAACGCCCACGAACACAAAGCCCCTCACGAATCCTATGATTCCTGATGACGAGTTAACAAACTGACGAATAAATCCTTGATCAAAGTAAAATTAAATTCCCTTCCAAATACGAACCAGAAAATGCTTGTATATAAGACAAAACAAACTTTATTTCTTCTCAACTCGTCTGATGTCTAAATCTGACAGATTATGAAATCATTGTTTTTTCCTACTGACGCGATATATGTACCACTTTCACGCTTTATAAGTGGCGGAGCTCAACACTGTGAATGATCTTACCACACTGTGGACATAGTGTTTGCAAGGTAACGCGTATGCAATCAGATATGGCTCTACTGCGTCAAGTTATTAATAGGACTATTACAGCACATCGCTTTAGAGGGTATCTAAAGCGTCCAATACCAATTCTGAAAGGACAACTGATTGAGTAACATCAATATCAGTGTTGGTAAAGCCGATTATCCCATACATACTTGTATGCTACAGGAATTTACCATTGACGAATAAAGGGAGCCTGCTAAAGGTTAGTTCTGAACTAGTATTGAAACAAATGTTTCTTGAAAAAAGGGAACAGCTATCGAGGTGCAATTTGTTTTCCAATTGGTGACCAGTTAAAATTTCACCTAGAACGAAAACATACCCTTTTTTACATTTTTAAAGATATTCCACACTTAAGAAATATAAAAAAAAAGACTTTTAAGAGATTATATAGATTTGATTCCTTTGATTGTAATAAGCCTATAAGAATTTTCAAATACCTTGATGAGAACGTATAACTTAGTGGTCAGAGCGCTTGAACGGTTTCCAAGAGGGACAGGTTTAAATCCCGATACATTAAATTTTTTTATACGTTTTCTAAAAATCAAAAATATACTATACCTGTATAATATAAAAACTGCTACTATTTTGTACTAATTTCCATACAACCTAATTTTAACGATTAAACATTAACCTTATTAAGTTTAATCGCGGTTATTTGGACCAACTGTGACAGATATGCCTCATAAATTATCTCATATTAATTTATACCGCCTAGACGAAACATTAAATCGCTTGAAAATATTATATTTATGAAAAAAATCATTCAGGGTACATCCGAGTAGTCTGAAAGAATTAACTCGAAGGTTTAAGACACTTCGTTCCTTACTAGCTAACCAATTTTCAAGCTATTGTTTCTTAAGTGGTGGAACTGGTGGGTTTACCAAAAATGAAAAAATTATCACTCCATATCCTCGATTAGTATTGGAACCCATGATCGTCGCGCTTACAACGCTATACCACTGCGCTAAGACGGCTTATTTTACAATTGCAATATGCAGAAAATTACACAAAAATAGTATATAAACAATGGAATTTGATTTTTACAAGATTTTTTGGTAGAGTTTTACTTTTAAAATGTCACACATCCCCCATCCGGTTATTCGTAACCACAAAAAAGCAATAACGCTGTACAAATCGAAGCGGCTGCGACTGTCAATTACACCGTCTGGGTTCTCAATGGCGGTATATTTAAAAGGGAAATAAAAAGTATTGTATAGCTTTAAAAATATGAATTAAAGTTTTTTTTTTATTTACTTGTATTTCTATGTAAAAATTTATTATGATAGATTACATCGGAACGGAGACGAAGATCCTCTGTTTCCATTAAGACACTTCTTTTCGCCACATTCCGTTTTTCTCTCGAGGCATTGCGCGTTGAGTGGAAGAATTCAACACATTGTTTTACCTCGTTATCAGAGCGAAGGATTGGAAATATTAAATATTTCATTTGCTCAAGTGGGAATCGAATCCATAACCCGTCGCGTTTACAGTCGTACTCTTGGGACCCTGCGCCACGACTGGTCACGAATGGACTAAGTAATTGAATGTTTATTTAACCCTTCATTTCATTCATATGAATGTAATAAACAAAACATAAAAGCTTGTTTATAACCTCCATGCACTTCATAAAATGCTTTTTCAGTTATTACATTTCAATTTAGTTCGCAAAAAGAAGTAAAAAAAGCAAAAAGTTTAGCCTGCAAATTGAAATGGCTGCCTCTGTCAATTATACCGTACTGTTAAAGGGGAAAACACCAATTGGCAATCAACGATTTGGTTCCAGAAAATACTTTTTTATGAATGTATACACGAGTATATCACATTTCGGCAGTTATGAGGGCAGGTAGAATGGAATATAAATATAGAAGCATTTTAGCAAATTTTGGCAGAAAAATTGTATACATTTGTCGTTTTTATTTTGTTTTACATCTCACATTACCCCATATTCGATCCTATCCGTACCTATACGTTTCACTTTTAGGAAGTAATTTCATACTTTTTTTCTGCAGATTTATAATATTCTTTTGACAAATATCATATTTTTAATCTCATACGTTGACTAGAACATAGAGAACATAACGAAAAAAACAAAACATCTTGCTAGGTTCCATCAATCTATACCTTGGCTATAGTGTGAAAATGAAAAAAATATATACCAAAAATAAAATTTACCGAATACTTAAAAAGGACCCCCATCAGCAAGAACGGGTTAAGTGTCTAATAAAACTGTAAAAGAACAATTTGAAATTTAAACGTCATCTTTTTAGTCACCTCATTAATTTATTTTAATGGTCGAGAGGACCATTTGGTAAAATGAAATTTAAATAACGTCTTCCTCAGACTCTTTATGATAGTATCGTTGTATGAAATACGGCGTCGTAAATTAAAAAATGGAGATAATTATATTTATTATGGGCATCTTGGAGATTTCTATTGAAAGAAGGATAATTTTAGTAAAAGGAAGATACTGAAAATCTGCATGTATACATAAACCATAAAGGCGGAATTCGGCGCTGCACTTTGCCTTATGAGGGCGACGAAATGAATCACTCCCCCAGTGGGAATCGAACTCACAACGTTCACATTTACAGTAAAACGTAGATCTGGTGTACCAAGTCGGTCTACTCTCTCTACTCTATTCTACATCGCCAATAAGAAAACTCATTATGTAAGGTTGCTGATCGTTTTATTCCATCTACCTAGCAGAGTAATAAGTAAAATGTCTTAACGACATAATGGAACTTTTAGCTTTAACATATTAAGTACGACATTAAAACACAAATAAATAATTGATGTCTATCTAGCCTGTACAAACAGAAAGACAGAAAAACGCCTAAACAGCTGAACCAATTTTTATGGGATTTTCACTGAGCAATAGTTATGGAAAATCCCATATGGGGGTAATGGATCAATGCTTCCAGAATTCGGCAGAAAGTGGGAAACGGGGTTCCCTCTGCCTACCCTGCGAGTGTGCGAGATACAGCGTGAAGCTGATTTATTTTTATTTATTCTCACTGTAATAATGGCAACATAAATAATATTTACAATAAGAAATTCAAGATGCAAGTGTAATATGCAGTTTTCAGCCCCACATTGTCTTTTTTCTTCATACGACACATCGTTATGTAGATGCGGGCATTATGCAACGTTATGCTTTACAGAACGCTATATATCTTACTAATTGACATTATGGTTGGAAGTGGGATTAAATGAGGACGACGAAGAAAGGAAAGGAAAATAATATGTTCACGCGTGTATCTCGCTTATAGCAGGATAGATAGGAGGAACTTAGTGTTAGGACTCTCTGCCACCTCCTTTTCGTAGTAATGTGGGTTTAGTGGCGAAATACCCACTGTGCTTTTCTTTTTACGGGCAAAGCCGCGCGGATACGCCAATTAAAAATATTAGTATTTTATTTAGTAAACTTTTGAACCTTTATTAAGAAGAAGTTCGTTTTATGCTAATAACTTTCATCGTCAGCTCTGGTTTGCCAACAAATTTCAGCATTACCTAAACAAAATGCACATTTTAGAAATTTTTACTCAAAAATATTGTTGAAAATTCCATACTTCCCAACTTCTATGCAAAATGACAATTTATATTTCAATACATAATCCAATTTATTTAGCATGTGCTTATTAGATTTATAACACGCGAAAATAACGTTTTGCTCAAAATTTAATGCGGTATAAGATAACACGAAACGCTAAATCATTCGCGATGTCAAAATTTTTACGACCGTACATACATCCATGTATGTATGCATGTATGTGGCATCCAGATTATAATTTATATTTACTTTAATTTGCAGAGTTGGCACATTTATTTTGATACTGTGAATCAAATGAGACCATAATGGCTCAGTGGCGGAGCTTCTGACTGTCAACGCTACGATTGTGGGTTCGGGATCAGGGTTGAAATTGTGGGGGTAGGATCCTCACTTTAGTCTCAATCGAGACAATCACTTGACACACATTGTTTTGATTATTGAGTGGAGTATGAGGAACGAAGTGTCTTAACACTATGTTACCTCTACCCTTCTGTAAGCATAAAGTACCTGCTAATTTATATATTTACTCAAGTAGTAAATTATTAAATTTTCACGTTACCTTTCCCATTTCTAAGATATCAAAGGCGGGGTGAATAGCGTGAATGTGCGTGAACTAATTGGTGTTAATGCTATTAGTTTAGTTGCTTTAAAGCGAGGTATCGAACCGTTATGAGGAGCCGACGGTATTAGACATTTTGATTTGATATAAGTTAATTCGGTGCAGATTTAAGCTTAAAGGAGTTTGTTTGACGATAGTTGAAGAAACTATGTGGATTTATGAAGGAATCAGTATAAAGTATTTAAATATATATTTTTACTATGTTTCAGAAAATTACCTAAGAATTGACTTTTTTAACTTAAGTCTAGTAATATATAGACAAGGTAGGCAGTGAGAAATTAGTGTCAACGTTCTCTACTTTCTGCTTATCGTTTCCGTTTTGTTACTAGAAAAAGAAATTGTGATAAAATTGAAAATCTGTAGCCACAGTACTTAAAACATTTAAGCCTATATTTATTTATCTATTAACGATTGGCTGAAACATACCACTATATACCATGTACATAAATAATATTAGTTTTTAGTTATTTACTTTACTAATATAACTAAAATTAGTTACATTTTTTACAAAATTAACTTGTCCGGATAACTGAAATGTTTATATCTTTCCATGATTGAAAATAGCTTTTCAAGCTTAATTCCTGATTGTATTCTTAGATTTTGTGTTTATTTAAAGTATCCGTTAGCATTCATCCGTTTCGTGTCGACATATTGGCAGTGTCTATATTTTCACTGATGGCATTATTGCTATAACTTGTATGTTTAGTTTAGTAGTGCCTCGTTACCAGAGCGAAAAACGAAAATATAAAATATAACTTCCCCGAGAGAAATTTGGGAAAAGAGTTTTCATCTACAATAGGCTCTTTCTGCCTATTATACCCTATCCACTTAACACTAGAAGCGCCGCCGTCCCATTTTTGTCCCAAACGCAAGTTTGATTGTATGTAACTTTTTTATTTGTTAATTTATGTAAATGAAACTTTTTTACTATTACCAATTTTACACCTTTACTTAATTAAAAATATAAATAATTTTATAGCAGTCATACTTTTTGAAAAAAATTAGATTTACCTAGAACTGCCGCTGGGTCATTTTTGTCCCGCCATTATTATTTTATTATTTGAGGGTATAATTTGACATATTTTCGTACCTCGGAGACGAGGTGGAGGTGAAAGGGCGATATGGGGGCGGAAAAAAATTGAATAGTAGGTTTAGCAGTCAATGCCTAAGTTTTTAGGGCTCTGTAGCTTTTAAGGAAATAAAAAAACCCTTATAAGATTATTTTTCTGTCCATCCGTCTGTCTGTGCCTTTATCTCAGGGATGCTTGGAGAAATCGAGTTGATAATCATATGAGTATATGAATATCAACTATATAACGATCTACAGTCCCTTGATTTCCTGAAAAGCGCCCTTAAAAAGAGATATGACCATTTATATAGTAAAAAACGTGTATTTCGACACTATAAAGGGAATCAAATTAATAAGGTACTTTCAGTTAACTTAGAATTATGAAATTTGGCAGCTAGCATCTACATGTAGTACTAGTACAGGAAAAAAAACTATACATTTACGTATAAATCTTAAAAAATTATATATAGCCTGAAAAGTGGGGTAACATTGGTGTCAATACGAAATTTTGCCGCTAGTTCAAGTGAGGTATCAGATGAAGGGATGACTAAGCTAGGCTTGAATTTCAGAAAAACACTCGATACCAAATGTGGGCAATTGTAGGGTAGGTAGAGGGAACCTGGGAACCTAGTGCTATGCACTCCGCTGGCATTTTCCGCCGAATTCTGGAGGCATTACTATGCAATGTTATAAATCATCTGTGATGTGTCACTGATGAAGAATATATTAATGCATTACTTGGCCTAATAATAATATTAACTAATTTCAATAACTTATAATTTTGTAAGAGTTATTCAGTTAGTTGTCACGACCTTGGAACGTATTTGAAATATTTGATTCTTTCTTTGTGTTTTGTTTTTTGGTACTTTTTAAAGAAAGTGTGTGAAGTGTTTGTTAAAGAATAAGAATTGATTATTAAAGATGGTCTACATATTTTACGCATTATTTTAATAATATTTTTTTTGTATTATACCAACAATCAACATAATAAGTAGAATGGGACAAATTTGTCACCATGGCGGTTCAAGGGGGGTCAATCTTCGGCACTTCTAGTGTTAAGCATGAGACAAAATGTAAACCAAAAATACTGTTTGTATTGGAACTGGTTTGAATTTTTATTTAATTTGGTCTAGGTTTACTGATGTTTAAAAATTAATTAATTAAAAAAAACATTTGGAAAAATAATAAATATTTACATTGTATACATTCATTAGCTAATAGACCACAGATAAAATAAATTTTAAAACCAATAAAAATAAACCATGGCCAAATAGATAACCAATAAATATTATTATAGAGGTTAATGATAGAGTCGTTTACAGCTTTTTAATTACGCACTAAAGTTAAATGAATAAACTCTGTGATTTAAAGACTCGGTGGACAATAAAGTTTCTTAAATGAAATGTCATCGAAAAATTATATTCATTCGCTCGTCATATTATAAACTAGTTGTGTTTTCTGTCTTTATAGATACATATTTTTTTATAGAACAGAAAGGACAAATGAACTTATGGGTCATCTTATGGTAAGTAACCACCACCACCTTCGACCCTGTGCAACACCAGATAATACTCCTCCATATGTTTCTCTCTTATGTTTCTGGTTAATATTTACTATACCAACCAGAAACATAAAACGTATGAGGATTGCAAAGAGGTTCTGGTGGTTGTGAGTTCGATTCCTATTCGGGGGTATAAATCATTTTCATTCACGCATACTCTACTGCATGCGGAATACAGCATAAAGCTAAAAAAACATGGAACCCTAGAAATTAAGAAAAGATGCCCCAGGCGTAATACAAAATGCTATAAGAATATAAATATATTACAATAACAATTATTATATGATCGAAACCCTCTATAAATCAGACATCGATTTTGTACCAATTTGAAATGTAAATTGATTGCCTTAACTACCGAAGCACAGTTTTTTTTCGACCATTTAATAACCCAATTTGAAGACATTTATCTTAACTTGACAAGGTAGGGTATTTAAATTTTAAATGTTTGCTAATTTTATGAATGATAATTTTTAAAAATATATTTTTAATATACTCAAGTTATTTACTTATTTAGTATGGTGGCCGCAGGTTCGATAATATTAAGTATTCTAAATACATTTTTCTAAAAAATTTTCTAATAGTAATTTGAGCTATTTCTCTGCAATATTTTTTTGAAATAGAATGATCTGTTCTATTTAAAGCAGCATTTTTTTAGCTTCGCTCTTTGTCCTGGATATAGCAGTGTATGCAGAGTCGAGAGAGAGTGTAAATTAGTGTCAAGACATTACTTTCTCCGTTTTCCACTCGAATACAGAGCATTGTGTGTTGAGTAGCGAAAATGAACGATTAATGATTTACATTACTCTAGCTATTAATAAATTTATTTGTAGCAAATAATTAGTAACAAACACCTGGTTAGTGTTTAGGGATTTGGTAGATTAATTTCATCAATAATTTTGGGTTGCAACAGCTTGTATTTACATAAAATGTTATTTTATATTACAAATTATTATAATAATCATATAATGAAATATTACTTTTAATAATTTTATTATGAGTTATGGCAACTGCTTTACTAAAACTAATCAAATTCGAAAAGCCATCGAGGTGCAGTGACATAAGCATGTGACTGTAAACATGACGATTATGGGTTCGATCCCACTCGGGGAATATTTAACGTTAACAGGGCGCGGCGTTGAGTTTCGCCAGTCTAAACGCAATGTGTCGACAATTCAACAGAAAGTGAATAACTGTAATGTCTCAATACTAAATTCTCTGTAATATTCGAGATACAGCGTGAAACTAAAAAACATATTTGAGTTTTACTAGTGGCCCTAACGTGACTTTGCCTCGTTTTTGTTTAATAATAAGGATTAAGAATTAAGGAATCTATGACTTTTAAGTAATTTATCGTGAAAATGCATTCACATTTGTATTACAAATTCTATATAGGATTCCAAGTATAAGAGTATAATTGGCTTTCAGCGATAACTCGTGCGAAAGCCCAGTAATACGTGCGACGATCGTGATGTTCATATAATGATTAGATACTTGGATATGGTAAATGCATGGTCTATATTTTGTTCTCTTTAGAAATCGTAAGCTTATATTAAAAGAAATATTCTTTTATGTTCCTCCACCACCACCGTCTCCAGTCCAGTCCTCCAGTCTCTTTTCCCTAATTCATCATATTGATATTATGCGTATACTCCTACTAGATAAAAAACCCTTCAGCGGCAATGCCTTAATTCCCATTCATCATTTCCCCGAGTGGGGATCGAACTCACAACCGTCGTTAAAGTCACACGCTTTCCCCCCTTCGTCACGACTGCCTCAAATTTACTAGTAAAATGCTAGTAGGATAGGATAACTTTACCACCATTTATCTATCTTTTATCCATAATTTTACTCACGTTTTCACCATAAATGCACGCATCCACAATCCCTCTAACTAACCGAGCAGCATAGCATATTCTATAAAGTGAAACTTGCATAATTTCCTATGCAAAAAGTTTAACACCTGTCGTTTTAATTACTCGACGCGCTGGCCCGCCGCCAAGCGCTTTGTTGGAATAGAAATACTTCATACGTTTCCATTTTCTTTATTCAACGCCAACGGTGGTATTTACATGTTAGAACCTTTTCTAGTTAGGCCATTTTGGTTTTAGTTGTTTTTTACTAGATTGCATAGAAAGTTTAGGTGGAAGTAGCTTAGTTTTTTGTTTTTGTATGATATTTTAATTTTAGAATATGTGATATTTCGACACTTGTTGATTTTTTACTTACTACAGAGATATTGTGTGTTGAATGGCGAATCTAATAAGAAATTCTCAAATCTAGGAACAGAACTAATATGAATGGGAACCGTATTCACAACTTTTGTCTTAACAGTTAGGCACAGTTTAGTTCAGTTCTTCATTTGTGGTACCCTCGAAATTAGATAATACTGTACATCATTGGATACTTAGCTAATTATAGGAGGTTAAATTGGAAAAAAGATAAAACTTACTCTTCTATTTCAAATGTTCCTAAACCTTATCTTTTAAAGTAGCATATTCCGACAGTTTTCGTGCATATTTTATGCAAGTTGCATACGATATTTGTGTACCTATATCCAGATTTTTATGTTGCATATAATCCGGTCGGTTTATAACTGTTCAAAAGTATTCTACATAAGTAGAAAACAAAGTAATGAACAAATTTAAATTTCCCGTGTAAACATTCACCCTCCGGGAGCGTTGCAACTACGAGTATATTTGGCCCTAAATTTTAATTCCCTGCACTGGGAGATGTATTTGGATTCACGCCAAAATAATGTTTTTTCATATCTAACATAATATTAAGTATTTTCGAGTTTTTTACCTTTGGAATTGGACGATTGCAGTACTGTAATAATCTTCAATTTCTGTCTATATGAAAATGTTCAAAACTTTTAAACTTTCGTTGTAAGTTTGTATGGAAAAATCTATAAATCGCCACCGATTTTTATAAAATTTGAAATTTAGACTCTAAAAAATATTTCATTGAACACATATTTCATAGTTTATTAGAATTCACCCCTAAATAAGCAAGCGAAGCTGCGCGCATCCGCTAGTATGATATATTATTTGGCTTTTACATAAGCCATTTTTCTTTGATTCTTATAAAATCGAAAAATAAACAAAAACAACAAATCTCAAGTCTTTGAACTCTTTGTATAGTGATTAGAGATTTTCTACTTAACTCCGTAACTATTATTCCTGATCTTAAAGCCAAGAGTAAACTTTAAGAACTTAAGCTGCATTAATTCTTAACAAAGTGTTCAACTTTTTAATTGAGTTACTTGATACTTTGTAAAATATATATAGATATAAGTACAATATATTAAAGAGATAAGTCCTGACTGTAGGTGTGGTGGTTGTAAATTCAATTCCCATTTGGGATAATGAATTATTTTTATTTCACAGCTCTAACAAACAAAATGAGGCTCTTGAAAACAATTAGGAAGAGTAGTTAAAAACGTCTCCATGATTGAAGTCAATAGGAAGCATCATCATGATGATTATCATTATCATCATATCTACATATAATGATGCGATCAAGAAATAATAATATAATAATTTTCACATTTTTTATATATTTTTAATTTAATAACAAAAAATATACCAGAAATGAGAATATATTTCCTATTTTTTTTTGTTTTGTAAGCAACGCGTGTTTCTGAATAATAACAAAAATGAAGTATTCTTAAAGTTAATATGCAATGAACGTAGAGAAAAGCTGCTGCTTTTGTATTTTATTAACAAGAAGTAAAGTTTTCACTTCACATGCAATAAGTTGTGTACAGTACTTTTATATGACAATCACAAAGGAGTTCGTGGGAAATTAGAACAGTAGTTGTTAGTTCGATGCCTACTCGATGTATTTATTAAAGCCGTATTTAAATTATATTTGAGGCCGTTGTAGGTCAGTGGCACAACGTCCAATCGTCAAGGTGTCGATGATGGATTCGATTCGGATCAATCGATCGATGTCTCAATATTGTGCAATAAGTGATCAATAGAGTGTCTTAATACTAGAAAGTGGGGAACCGAGTGTCTTAACTCTAAGGTCTCCATGTCTAGCCTTTTATGGTAAAAAAAGCGAGAAGACTTAAAAAAGAACTAATTTCCATTTCTTATTTCATACTTACATATAATACTTACATATAATATATCGTATTAAAAACACCACAATATACAGGGTGTTACACAAAATCTGCATTCCAGTGACACAATATCTGAATGTGCCACAAACGACACTTAAAATGTAATATATACGCGATTTGCAAAACGCTACCCTCGTTACAACCTCGCGGCGACCGAACGAGCTTCGTACAAGACTATTTGATTAAAATACATTTGGAATTTGGAAATGTATTGTTTTATTACTTCGTTTAGTAGCTTCACGTTGTATCACGCTTATAGCAGAGTATTATTTCCCGCTATCTAGAGGGAAAATAGTGTTAAAACACTCTATACCCCGCTGTGTGAGTGGCGGACAGGTTGTGTCGAATGACTCAACACTGCGCTTTTTCTTCTTACCAGAAGCATACCTTTCTTATTTTCGTAAAAAAAACCTTAAATGAATTTTGAAAACTCTACCTCGTTGCCAGAACGAGAAAAGGAAAATATTGAATATTTCATTTCCTCGAGCCGGAATCGAACCCACAACCTG
The DNA here is from genome assembly GCA_016802625.1 of Heliconius numata. Classification (NCBI taxonomy): domain Eukaryota; kingdom Metazoa; phylum Arthropoda; class Insecta; order Lepidoptera; family Nymphalidae; genus Heliconius; species Heliconius numata. The sequence goes on along the minus strand of JAEBDU010010096.1, from coordinate 30,842 downwards.
TCACGTTAACAGTTACACGATTGTGCCCACCACCACAACCAACCTTAATTAATTAGATACTTATATAATTTTAGCTTCATATTAATTACCTATATATCTATGTATTTATGTCAAACACACGTAAATTATACGCCGTGTTGTCATGACACGCCTTGATTGCCTGCTGACGGCAAGATACATCAGATGTTACTGAGAATCAAATGGTCCTAAGTCCTATATACCTCTATGTAATCTTATTCAATTAATCTAATCTGATCTTATCACGTACATTACAATGCAAGGATGCCTTTTGAAGCTTCCGTTGTAAGCGTTTGTTTTTTTTTGCTTTACGCTTTATACTGTATATAAGTTTTCGAGACATTGTCTGTTTGGTGGCAGAAGCAGAGTTCACTTGGGAACCTAGTGTTAAGTCATTCCGTTCCGTCCGAACTCTGAAGGCATTGTGTGTTGAGTGAGTTGAGTTGAACTCAACGCATCACTTCACGTCGTTACCAGAGCGAGGAAATGAAAATATTAAACATTTAATTTTCTCGTGGCGGAATCGTGCCCACTACCTGTTCACAGTCAAATGCAATGCCTCACAGGCAACATACAATGCCTCTAGAACTCTATGGAAAGTCGAGATTGGAGTGTCTTAGCACTAGATTTCCCCTGATTACCCTACTGTGTGCGGGATACAGCGTGAAGCTGATTTTTTAGGTAACCTTTTAAATTAAAAAAAACCACATTTCTCACCCCACGATGTATGGCACAAGTTAATCTGTTCAAATAGTCTATTACGCCTAATGGGCCAGATAAGGAGGTTCATGGAATTAATTAAAGTAACCTTTTTCATCTTGTTATACTTAATACTTATAGTTATGGGTGATAGTAAAAATTGATGGTACCGTTATAATTGGTACCGTTTTCTTGAGGATTAATGGTTATATCTTCTATAGGTTATTCTATTTGGAAATATTGAGGCCTTTGTAGCTCAGGGGTACAAATGTGTGAATTGAAATGAATGATTACTTATTAATATTTTCATTTCTTCGTAGATAACAAGGCAAAACGCGGTGTTGAGTGCAGCTACTCAACACGCAATGGGAACGGAGTGTCTAACCTCTAGGTTTCGTCTGCCTACCCTACATGTATGCGGGATACAGCGTGAAGCTTAAATAATTTAGAAATATAAATATTTTTGTCGAAAATGTACTGATTGTAGTAGAGTGGCGTAGCTCAACACCGCGCCTTGTAGTACAAATAATGAGTATAAATCACCTTTATGTTTAGACCTACATATTATTTTAAATCTTTATCTTTAATTGCTTAAACAATTTAACGAAATCAAAAACGGAGAATTTTACCTCTACCTAAATTCCTTTCTCATACAAAAAGTCAAATAATATTGATTAATAATAAGGTTGTAACTTAACGCTGCTATAATCCAAATTGCTTTATCAATTCCATTATTATAACGGGATATTGAAATGAATAAAGGAAACGTATTTTTTCCCTCGGCTTATGCAATTACACTATTCTTCTGTCAAATGTCAGATTAAGATGATCTTGTTTGCTGTTCAATTGTCAGTTCTATTTTCTCTGTAAGGCTTTTTTATTTTTTTGTATAAGTTACGTTCAAATATGCGTGATAGTCAATGTTTATTGTGTAACACTGTTTTACTTTTACTTTTTTTATGTAAAATAGTGATATTTATTTATTTTCTGTATGTAAGTGCTAGTAATTTTTAACAAAAATCTATCCTCTCAATCTTTCATATTTATAATACTTATTACAGTAAGCACAGAGTGACATAATATTCCATTCTCCAGTTACTTAACATCGAATCGCTGTATTTTGTGACAGAACCCAACGCTATATTTTCTTAAACCTACATTTATTTCTCTGAGAGGGGACTTAACCCACAACCACCATTGAATTTATATACAATTTATTGAATTTATTGAATTTATTTAATTTATATTATTTATTGAATTTATTAATTTTTTTCTATTGAAATTTTAAATATATTGAAATATTAACAACTATTCCAAATGAAAGCAACGCAAAATTAAGTAGGATATTATGTTTATTTTAGAAATTTTTAAATGTCATACTAACATCTCCCATCACATCAGAATGACGAATTTCAAAGCTTTAAAGCTTAATAAAAAAAACCACAACTACCACTTATTGCACATACTTATTTTAGAAGAAGAAAAAAACATAGCTTTGTCGGCTATAATTGCATTACATATGTCCTCTAGAACTGTATAAGGTCATCTCAGATAACCTTTAGTTCTGAACTGGCGTTACAATACCCTACCACTAGGAGCATGTCACGCGTTCAAATCGGTACTAATAAGGCAGCGATGAGATGATAGATACTAAGTTGCGAGGATTATACTTGCGAATAGTTTGTTTTGTATTATTAAGTACTACCGGCTACTGCGGATTCGCCCGCTTGTGTCATAGGAATATTTATGTTAATGTATTTTAAATATATATGAATTATTTTAGTATGGTTGTCTGTACTGTTATAATTTTTGTAATTGGACAAAATGAACGCATACTTAAGTTTTGCAACTTATATAACTTTGACTTGACTTTTTTGACGATCCTTTGGTGAGCCCATCCCACTCGCACTTGACCCGTTTGTTTATCTTTTAACGTTACAATAAAAGAAAAATAATGTTAACAATCTTAATATATTAGAATATAAATTTACAAAAGCCTATTCCGTGAAAGCAATGTTTTAACAGGAAGGCCACATTGTCTCGCTTCTTGAATTCTTCTCAGGAACTTTAAATTACTTTTTTTCGCGCCCTTCTTCTCGATTTCACTTCGTTAGACGCCTAAGTCGTTGACGTTTCAAATCAAATATATTTCAGTTTAACACCTAAACATTTTCTTTTGTTATAATAAATAGATATTGAGGCCAACATGGTGCAGTGGCTCTTTGATCTATCACTCTTCTCTTCTCTCTGTTGCTCTCGGTTGTACGGTATGTGCCTAATGGAATGTCTCTCTTAGTGTACCCTGTCATATATGAGAATAAGCGTGAAGCTGTAAAAATATATAAAAGTAACTGACGCGCAAAGTATTTACAAAATGGAAAAAAAAATTACATAGCGGGACTCAAACCCGCAAACATAAATTAGTGCCAGCACACTCCGTTCCCCACTTACCACCCTATTTTCGAGACATCGCCTATTGAACGAAACTCAACGTCGCACTTTATCTTTACCAGAACGACGAAATGAAAATAATTAATTCCCCTAGTAGTAATCTAACACACAAGCGTTAAGACACGATAATCTAAAAACATATAAATAAACAAAACTAAAATATTAAATACAAATATATCTATAATAAATATTTTATTCAATACATTACAACCAATTGGTATATTACAACTACATACTTCCCACTTCCCACATCTCCCACTCCCTCTTTCTACCTTTTATATCTTTTATACATTGTTTTGCAAATGCGAACACATTATGTGAGTCCGCCAGGCCATACGTCTCTCTAATTGACGTTATCAGGGCAACTGTTATTTTTTATTACTTTTCATACTAAGAAAATAAGAGATTTATGCCACACTTTCCTACAAAATAGGTATTGTACGCAAATAAGTGTATTTTATAGTATAATTCATCATGTTGGCTCAGTTGACTGTATATAATGAATGTGGGTTCGATTTTCACTCGCTATGCTTATATTGAAGGTATTTACAAGTTTTTATTTGACTTGTGTGTTAGTATGTATGTTAGTGTATGTGAAATCAATTCATTCGACTTTCCAGTGTCTAATTGAGCTGAAATTTGGATGGCAAATGTAGACGAGTGAATGAAAATATTATATATTTCATTCCCAAGATTGGGAATCAAACCTACAATCGTCGCGCATACAGTCACATGCTCGTACCCGGTACCACGTCGGACTCTAAAAACATAATTTAAAAAGTAATACTTTAAGTAAAACGTCCCAAATAAAATTACACTTTCTTTTATCAGTGTGTAATATTATAATTATTTCCTGGAATAAGAATTAAACTCGCAACCACTACGAATACCATCATATATGCAACCCACTGTGCTACAATAGTCTAAAACAAACAACCACGACATGGCAAGAATTGGCAGGGAGAAACCTCGGCTGACCTTCGAGAATACATCGATCATACTGTAGGAAGGTCGCGTAAAAAGTATGAGGACCCATAGGATATACGAAGGCGAGACGAGGCGAGGCGAAAGAGGTTTTCAGGGTTGTAGCGTTTGGCGTTCCCACTGGCTACCTCGTTAGGGATAAAGCGTGAAGCAAAATTACCGTTAAAACTTCAATAGTCGGTAACCGAGCGGAAATCGAATACCAACTCTTTTCAAGTACTATTCAAGTTGAGGGTGTTCTTAAACACCTTTACGCAAATATTCAATGGCTCTCATATTTCAAGGGCAGAGTTGCCACATTTAAGCATAAGAAGTTCTTATATTGAAAAACTACTTGACTGAAGTGTACAGAAAATTAGGGTTAGTATTCAAATTTAATATGTGAAGCAACGTTCAAAGGTTTCTTAATAATATTAGATGTAAATAATATTTTAATTTTATTATATTATATAACGGGCTTAAGTAAATAAAGTGTTTTAAAATGAGTGGATTGTCACTATTTTTTCTTGTTACGGGATGCAGAGACATCCATATTTATCAGAACAGTGAACTGATCCAAATATGCATTCTGCGCTAGTGTCCACATCTGATAACCCATAAAGTTTTGTCGGGTTATAATTGTACTCACAGAGGGCAATAAAAACATTAATTAATTTATTCATTCATTCATTCATTAAATTATTCTCCAAAGATCTATTTTCGAAAGCTAATTATGTAAATGTAATCAACTGTTTCATTACAATTTTGGGGGCAGTTTTATCAAAAGCTTGTGTAGGGCTAAATTAAATGTTGTATATAATATAAATGGTTATTTCATTTAAAAATCGGATCAAACTTTTATTTACTTTTTCTCCACACTATATCACGCATACAGGATAAGCAAACCACAATGAGTTCATTTCAGTTCGTCAAGCGTTGTATCCTATATTCTCACTAAGATTAACGATATTCCTAAATCTATAATCACATGTTCCTATAATAAATCTATCTAATCTAATATTAAAAATCTATTGAACGGATTTTGATGAAATTTGTTTATAATTGGATTATATAATAAAAAAAGAAGTTATACCACATTTTGTAAGACAGTCCTTCCGCGTATGTCCAGACGTGTTAAATATAATTATTAAATGCATTTAAGTTCATCATTTTATGAACCCACTTGCACTATTGTAATAAATGCAGTGAAAATGCAAAAAATAATAATATATTAATTCGCCGAGAAAGATGTATTTTTCCATATCATAAGCTTTTAGAGCTCAAAATGTTACATTTAGAGCACTGACCAACCGAAATTGAATTTTCATGTGAATTCTACTGAAAATTACGAAAATGTGCACATTTTTGAAGTTCAGAGGTTCTTCTAACTCATATAAGCACTCAAAGAATACTCGTTTAGTAGATTGGTAGTATTGGAAATGGCGGTTAATTTTTCCACATATTAAGTATGAAGTAGAAAATGAAAATCTATTAATCAAACATTCTGGTCCACTTTTCTAATTTCAGAGATATTTTGGGTTTTCTAGGACACTATAAGAGAGAAGTCAAATAATGTAAAGTGTAAAATATAATTTTTATGTAATGCGATTGTGGAATATCGGTACGATTTCCAATTTTTCAAATTCAGGCGAAAAGAGAAGTAGAGAGATCCTTGTCTTGAGTGAGTCTGCTATCGTGGCACAATAACACAGCCTGTGAGTTGTAAACGCGACGGTTGTGGGTTCGATTCCCAATCGAGGAAAATAATTATTAAATATTTTCAGGAGAGGCGTTGAGTTCCACTTAATGGACAATGTTTCGATTTTTTTTCGGAAAAGAGTAAACATTATGTTCCCTCTGCCTACCACGCTCTATGTAGAATAAAACGCGTGCCTTGTTTAAACTTATTTAAAGCAATGTTTAAACTCAATCAATTAAAAACTGGCCATAAATATCTATTAATAAGGAAAAAAATGTTAAAAACTGGGTGAAAATCCAATAGACAAACAAATTAATTTTCTGATTTATTATATACTTGAATGAAATTAATAAAACAATGAAATTTTCAGAGAATATGTACACAACAACGTAAATTATATTTACTTTGGGAAATTTGTAATGAAGTAAATAAATATTATCGACGAGGCCACTTGGCGATCGTAAATAAATCGTATGATATCAGCCTGAGGTTTTTAATAGCATTTTATTTGTGAAAATTAATGTTTTTCCTACTTTTGTATTATAAATTTATAGCCGTAACTTTAAACCGAACTGAACCCACAATCGTTTAATTGTAAACGGTTGTGGGTTCGAATCCCACACGAGAGAACGAATTATACTTATTTTCTTTGCGTCAGAAATGAAGTGTCTTTACTCTTGGTTCTCTCTACCTCTCTCTATAATAAAAATGTATGTGAATATAGTTATAAAGTACTCTACTAAAATTATTATTGAAAACGCGGCGTTGAGTTCCGCCACTCGACACGCAATGCCTCAAAATTAGGCGGAACGGTGGGGAACGGAATCTCTTAATAGGGGACTGAGTTTCTTAACTCTGGGCTTCCCAGATTTCCTGTGCTTAAATCGAACCTACAACCTGTTACCTGTAATCTATATGAAAAATAATTTTGAATAATAATTGGTATTTCAATCAAAAAAGTACGTATACGAACGTATCCTTAAGATCTTATTAGGTTAAACATTTTTATTTTCAAATAATTTTGTCAAACAAATGAAAATAGTTTTTGTTAGAAAAAGGCGTAACCTGGAGGCGATATATTTTTATGAGCCTCCAGAAACCAAGTGGGAAATCGTTAGAGCTGCACAAGTCCGAAGATACATGTGGGTTTACGATCGGAAAGCTTTTACTGTAATTGTCACTAGCTCGAGTATGCAGTGGCATATAAAGCTAAAATTGGAAAAATATGCTCGAAATATCTTGAAAGTTATGCCAAAATAAGATAAATACTAAAATTTTTTTGTGCTTAGAATTCACATTCATTAGATAAAATTTTGAAGTACGTTTGCTATTTATTGGACGTACCTACTGGACTGCAATGTTTTTTTGGCACAATATTGTTTTTATTCTTTGTCAAATATAAAACGAACAATCATTTTTAACATTTTAAGCAAAATTTTCTTTTTATAAGCATACATTCATCTTCTATAGATAATATTTATTTTTAGCACCTTTATTTAAGTTTCAAAGTCAAAGATTTTTTTTTATTTACTAATAATGAAATATCAACTTGAATTTCAAGTATAAAATGTGTAAAATTTTATAAGTTTTTCTTATAAATATGGCATATTATCTTCGTAACATAATTTTTTGTTAAAGCAAAAAGAATTACCCAAATAAACTGTCTATCTCATGTCACCCAGCCAAACTAATTTAACTTAACTGTCCTTCGTCAAACTGATTATAAAACTTTTACTCACAATCTACTCTACCGTGTTTATTTATACAAACATAGCTATATAAATAAGATTACATCGTGGTGTAGTAATTGCGAAACGTCGAACTAACGACAACGAAGGGTATGAGTTCGATTCTGGCGCGAGGTAAATAAAATGGTTTTTTTTTTAAAAGCTATGTTGGCTAGGTCAATTTCATGTGGAAAACAGAAAACGGTATGTTTTGAAAGTAGTTTCTTTCCTCTCTACCGAAACCAAAGCTTATAAATGAAGAAGCTAAATAAATATCATTGTAACACAGTGTAGTCTTGGCGCAATGGCACAGTGTGCGGCAAAATCACTGGTTGTGGGTTCGATTGCCACTCGAGGAAAGGAAATATTTATTTAAATTTATACTTTCATTATGGTGTCGAGGAAAAGCGCGGCGTTGAGTTCCTCTCAACACGCAATACCTTCAGAATACGGCGGTCTTAACATGAAATTCCCTCTGTCTACCCTACTGTGCGCGGAATACAGCGTGAAGCTAATTTAATGTAACTTTAATATGTATATCTCCTTTACACTATATAACACACTTGGATATCTACCATTTTATTATACTTTTTCATATAAAATCTAAAAATAACAGTTCATAAAGAAAATTTAGCTTAACACTTGTCGACGTGAAGGCAGTCGGTTCCCACATTACACATTAAATATTCAGGACACGTAGGAGCCCGTTATATGAACTGGAACCGAATATTTCCTTTTAAAAGTTAGAATAATACAAAAAAAAAGTAAAAAGCTTTGGTAGTTTATTATAATGATAATGCTAACCTAGTAAGTTTCAAGGCAGACCCTGGAAATTAAAGGCGGGACTAATGCCATGTAGAAGAGGAAGAAGAAGAAGAATATTATACACGTAGTAACTAAAAACCACAAACATCTCATTTTATACGAAAAATGTTTTTCTCACCTATTTCTTTGGAATAATTGCACCATATTTGAGGTCCCCCAACGAATTTTTCACATAATGTTTACTTTAAAAAAATTATAACACGTTTTCGCAATTTCTTAATAAAAGATATAACAAGTAAAAGGTCCCGTGGGTGCCCGTGACCGTATACATTTCAGGGCAAACCTAAGTAAATATATTTAGGTCGTTCAAGTAAGAGACAATGATATTTTATTTTGTTTACGATACAAGATTTATCAAAAGATTTTTTAGCTTCTAGAGGAAACATGGGTACTTAGTGTTAGGACGCTCTGTTCCTATTAAGACACTACTGTTTCCCACTTCCCACCGAATTCTAGAGGCAGAGTGGTAGAACTGAACTTACCTATCTAACCTAACTAACTTAATTAACCTAATCATCTTTGCCTCGAAACCGAGGAAATGAAAATATTAAATACTTCATCCTTCGAGTGGTAATCAAACCCACAACCGTCCCGATTAAAGTCTCTAAAATCTCTACATTTGATGAGAAACGAATATAATGTAATAACAAGAAATAACTAGAAAGAAATATGATAGACTATTCCTACAATAGTAATTCTCTTCCAATAATAAAACAGACAGCTAGTTTATACCCCTATATTTCAGCTGAGCCATGCCGCAGTACGCTACGGTAATGTTCTATTATTATAATGATAACACTATAAATAGCGTATCTTTTCATAGGGTAGGCAGAGTGAACCTGGGAACCTGACACTAGACTCTCCGTTAACATTGATCCACTTAATTTTCCTCAAATGGAAATCGAACCTACAGTCTGTCACGTTCACAGTAACACGGGCAATGACGGCCTTAAAGAGTTAGGCTGTACTAGTATTATAAAGCTAAACAGTTTGTTTGTTGGATTACGGCAATCTCATTAACTTTTGGTTCGAAATGTAAATATTTTTGTGTGATATAGCCCGTAAGTGAAGGACTATAGGCTATGTTCTAGTATCACGTTAACCGTTGCTATATGACAATAAATCCAACCAGAAGGAGTGAAACGGGCGAAGCCGCATAGAACAGCTAGTGTTATCATAATATAAATGTTCAAGTCTCAAAATAAACTCCGTTATTATTCAACGGATCTCCTCGTTATAAATGTTAAACAGTAGACGACTGTACTAGTACAGTCAAAATGGATTATTTTGGTGAAACCGGGATCGGGTCCGGAATTTATAGTTGTTTGGTGGCAGTCGTCTTACAAATTGAATTCGACATTAGCGTTTGTCGAACGGTCACTTGCCGCTGTGTATTTTGGAGGCGAAATTCACTAATTTATTTCTATTTATTTTATTTCTATATGTATCTCTCCGTCTCTTCTGTAGAGATTTTTGAAAAATAAATTCATATTTTTGCATTTAAATTTTTGTTTAGATTCACGCCGTATCCCGCATTTAGCAGACAAGGCAGAGGGAAACAGAAATTAAATTAATTTATTTCCCCCCGGGTGGGAATCGCCAAAACCAAAAACCGTAGTGTTTACAGTCAAACAGACGGCTTCTAAATATATATTATTAAAATATAATATATATTATTAAAATAATAACTTTGAACTAGAAACGTTATAACAAAAATAATTTATTCCCCAAAGTGGAGATTGAACCCAGGAATATCGTATTTACACTCAGATCCTGCGCTACGTAGGCGTTACTGTAAAAGAGTAAAGTTTGCTTTATCAACTTAAATCAATTAGTCCCCTTTCTACTTCAATAAATATATTGCAAGCTTAATGAAGTGACCAATTAGGGTCTGTCCACAATGAGATAACTACTGGGTTTATTTAACAACTATCTGTTTGTGCATGTTGGATTGTTTTTAATATATTTATAGAGAAGTATAGTATATGAAAGATTTGTCGATTATATTTTCATAAATTGATCGCTTAATATATTAATTACATAATTAACCTTTCAGAAAATTATTTCCTTTCGTTAGCTATCGAACCCACAACCATCGCGTTTTCTGTTGAAAAGTCAAGGTCAACGAGCTTACAGGTATACTTGAAGGTAAAATTATATTTTTTTAATAAAAAAAAACGCTTTTATACAGTAAAATATAGAAATTAAGATTTCAATGTTTTGCTCATGCCATGCATTCAATATTCATTTTTTATTATGTAAAACATAAAATGGGTCCACCCTGTTGAGAGGTAACAACTATTAAAAAAAAACAGGTGAATCTAGAAATTTCTCCTATTACAGAAGTCGGCGACGACTTTTTGTCTTAGCCTAAGGAATTTATATATTAGCAAAACTGAAATAAAAATATACTTAAAAAGACTCTGTCCCGACTACAGTCCCTTGTTTTCTATTATTGATCTAGGTCATATGTTCAATTCCCATCATAAACTAGTTCACCAGATCAATTCTAACAGAACTTACAGTACTAAACAAACCAATGTCCACTATACAACTCTACGGCGTGCAATTTCATGAGTCGGCGCTTTCCAAATTGATTCTAGCAATATAACACAGAAACACTCTCGGCACACACATTTATTATCTTTACTTGGACTATCGATAGGATGACAGTTGGGTTTTGCCAAGATTACTGGGGAATTGAAACTGGGAATGGGTAGGAAGTATAGCGGATTATTTGTTTTTCTTCTTAGCAACTTGTTTTTTCCCACGAAACAAAATATGGTAGAGGGTTTGTGGTCAAGGGGCTTTGTTATCCATTTTTTGTTGAAATTCGAGAAATAGTGCGTTCTATAGCGTAACTTAACGCCGCGTTTTAACTTAGCAGAGCGGGGTACGTTAGCAAATTCATTTTTTTTTTTTACTTTTTCAATTTTTTTTAAATAATGACATATACTTAATATTTTTTAATTCGAACCAGTTACTACTGACGGGAATTCCCGAGATCAACAATACAAACTTTTCAGGTTGTATCCATTAAATATGGAATGATAAATATATAAAGTTAGTTTAGAAGATTTTAACAAATCTATTCAAATACATTCCATTTGCGAGAAATGTTTGTCGTATAAATTTTACTTAATTTATTGAGGTCGCCTTTTAGTGTCAGCTTTTAGAGTGAAGTACTTCTGAAATACATGTAGTGGAACTTAATACATTTTAGTCGTAGCTGTACATTGTTTGACTGTGACGACGATTGTGGGTTTGATTCCCGTTGGAAGAAAACAAAAAAAAAAAATTTTGTCATTCTTGTAGCAATACAAAGAGCAGCGGTTAGTTCCGCTACTCAACACGAAATGTCTCGAAAATATTGCGTTGCGAAGGAAAGTATTATCTTAACACTGCATTCCTCCTTCCTCCCTTGTGCTGAGCACAGTACACTATGATGCGAAGGGGAGGTAGCGGGAGAAAGGGACAGGGCTTTAATTATATTTAACGCGGCGTTGAGTTACAATAAATGCTTCAAATCACTTAAGAAATATTAATGATTTAAAATAGGATAGGATATTTTAATTTAATTTTATAATTAACAGTGATATATCTCTATTTGGCTTCGAAAATTTGGCGAAAAATAGGCGAGGCTTGTGCTTCTCACAAGAATTTCATTTACATATACCGTTTTCCATTAACAAAACTAAAATAAAAATGTAACAATTACAAACGTAATTTGAGCTTTTTTAAGCATTAACTCTTATTATTAAAAAATCCATTTAAACTTTCTTTAGAATTCAATCTAAGCCGTCGATACCATCTCGAAAGCTACAAACAATTACTTTACAGCACGCTATCCCCATATTATTCTGTTTCATTTTGAAATGTTACTCGAACATTACTTAGTTACATTTTCATATAATTAAAGGTTGTTTGATAATTTTTTTCATGTAATTTTTGTTTTAAACTAACTTTTAATATTATAATTATTAGTGTGGTATTTTATTTATTAGCGATATACTCTCCCTATAATAGGATAGACAGAGGAAACCTTGTGCTAAAACAACCCGTTACCCATTTGCTGCTAAATTTTAGAAAATTTAAATGAACAATGATTTAAATTTTGTTATTACATTTTTAATTGCAGTGTAGTAGTTAAGTATAAAAATTGGTAAAGTAAAAATAAATTTTTAATTGAATTGAATTCAAAAAGTTCAATTTAAATAATATATTACAATTTTTTTTCGATCCCATGTATTCTAAAGAAATTATTTAGAATCGAATAGTACTTATATGGATTTTTTTACGTTTAAAATAAACAATATTTCTTGACTGAATTCGTATCTACTATAAATAGAACCTAAATGAACTATACAGGGTGGAAGTGTCAGCGCCACTTTAAATGAAACTACAGTTTCAACTACTCTATAAAAGCCTAATATAATTCGGAAAAAAAATAATTCTCAAAAATGAAAAAGTTATTTTTTCAAACAAAATAAATAATAAAATTATCGTTTTAAAATAAAACGCCATTTGTAAAGTATAACATAGGCACGCACACACTTACCTGTCAAAGCGGCAACGTCGCATACGTATGTGTGCGTGACACGAAATACAGGTATGGATAAAAATCGTGAAATGAAAAAAAAATCCTACGTCTAAACCGTTGAGGTACCTTGATTAATTTTTTTAATTCTGGGTTTGAAATATTTTAAACTATATGCAGTTTCAGTAAAAGAAGCGCTGCCTCTTCCACCCTGTATAATAGTATTTATGTAATATCTCACAATAATTTTCATATAGTTTTATTGTATTACAGTTAAATTAATTATTGAGTTAATTAACTATTAATATGGTAAATAGATCACTAAATACTGCTATAAAGTTATTAGTGGAAATGACAATGTGATACGTTATGTTGTGATATTTCGATAATGCGAGTTCGATTTCTGCTTGAGTGAATATTTTAATTTTGTAAAACATAAAAAAATGAAATATTGCTTCACCATTTTTCTAGTAGAACAAACAGGGCAGGTAGAAGGAATCTAGTGTCAAGAGAGTTTCCCATTTCCCGTCCAATTTTCGAGATGATATGGCGTAGCTTAACGCCACGCATAGTTTTCTTATAATATGCCTAAGAATAAATTATATTGGAATGAATAACAAGGCAGTTGCGGTGGGCAACAGTGTCTTACCACAAGTTTTTATCTGTCTAATTATGCAGGATACAGTGTGAGATTAAAAAAATATTATAAAACTAAACTAAAACCTGCCTCAGATAAAGTCTAAATTTACAATCCGCGTCAAAGTAATCTATTACAAAATGTTCCCAACATTAAAAATAAAAACAGTTCAATACAAAAATGACCTAAAACCGATTCGTATCTACAACCATCCTCAATAAAAACGAATGAACATTCAAATATAACGCTAAACGTAAATTGGCACCAACAAGCACTCGTACGGAACAATTAACGTCCCAATCCTGTCATAAATTGTCATCATATCAATTGAGACTTCTCCAGTTACATTAGGAGTGGGGTCAAAGAACAATCACTTTTGATTCATATAGCAGACGACGCGAGTTAATTTTACAGTTAAATAAACTAACTAATTGATTGAAGTTTTTTTTTTACGCATTTCACATTTTTCAGTGGATAGGTAAATAGAGAATTTGGCTATTTATTATTGCTTTTTTTTAAAAATTCGCGTTGTATCCCGCATGTAGCAGGTTAGCGAAAGGGAGCATAGTGTTTAGACACTGTTCTCCCCATTTTCTACCGAATTCTGAAAGCATTGTGTGTTAAGTGAGAATTCGATATCGGAGCGAAGAAATAAAAATATTAAAAATTTCATTTCTGCAATTGGGAATCGAACTCACAACTTATCGCATTAACAGTCACATATAAAAGAAAAGAAGAAGAAGTTAGGAGATTCGAGACTCTTTACTTCATTGACTTAAAAAAACGTTAGTTAGATAGAGAAAAGCAAGGTCAAACGCTAATATCATTTAACGTAAAATTAAAAGCATTCCATGATTTTCCATAATAAATTCCGAATAGAATGAAGCAATCAGTTTCAGGCGCGGCCATTTCATTAGTATTAGAATATAAATTATACTGACTAGATTCAGCCATAACGATGCCATTTTGGTAATATTTATTTTCAATGTATTTGTAGTATTTAAAGTACCTATTATCTAAAAGAAGAATTATAATTGATTTATGCGTTGGTGATGGTTATTTTAAGAAATAGGGATGTCAAGGTTCAGCGGTAAAGCATATTCGATTGGTAGTGATTGCCATTCGCAGGAATGAGCTAATTTTATTTAACCGCTCTGGTAAATAGATAAAACGTGGCGTTGAGTTCCGCAACTCAACAGGCTATGTCTCGAAAAATAAGGAACGGAGTGCCTTAACTCTAGGCTCTAGGATATAACGTGAAACTGGTTGGATAACAACGCAAAATAAAAAGATTAAAAAAAAGCTAAAACACATACATCATTGTTAATTGACTTAAAATACGTTCTAAAGAATATTTCGAAATTTTCATACGAATACAACAATTTTATACAAATTTTAACATCTATATAACGACTGTAATTTACCCCGCACCATCAGGCACACTTTGAGAACACACTTCTCTTAAACCAAATTAACTACAGAAGCCTATCATTACATCGCCTCATAATGTTCCTACTTAATGAAATACGCCATCACTATCAAACTGAAGCCCCGTATAATTTACCATAGGATCCTTGTCGAGACGACTAAAGTATGTGTACACTGAAAATTTTACGCTATAAGGTTATACAAGGTCAAAATTTAGATTAAGAGAGATCTAAAGAATTTACAATATCCATAAATTGTCGAATGAAAGTAGGTTAAAAAAATAACACATTATTGGTTTCTTTCCTTCTTGTAGGTTTGATCTTTTTTTTTTATTGAAGATAGGAAAGCATTTGTCCGCTATCTCACCTGGTGGTAAGTGACGATGCGAACGATGGTGGAGCATGCTTAGCTAGATAATGCCTATTCACTTTTTCATTGAAAAGGACCAAGTTGTATTTATTGGGGAACAGTTCAGCAGAGAAAATCCCCACTCGAGAAAATGAAATAATATTTTCGTTCTTCGCTTTGGTGTCGAGACAAAAAGCGACATTAACTTCCGTCGCTCAACACGCAAGGGCTCCTCTGACACTTGACTGCGAGAGATGCGTTCGATTAAACATACTTCTATCATAGTATATCTCACCGCACTGGACGACAATCTTAACATATCGCTTGAGGTAAAGATCAAATTATACTATAGAATTTGTGATAAAAGTCGCCTATCTGTTGTCGAGAGTAGAACAAAGGGCCTTGGGTAATAAAATCATAAGTAATGTATAAGAAGATTATTTTTTACAATATTGAAAGCAATATATAAGGTATATATTGCTTACAATATTGTTTTTTTGTTCTTGTCCCCTTTTTATTTTGTGGAGTAGGTAAATGGATTCTAGTAATATATATTTGGCTTGACGCAGTGCGGCGTTGAGTTCCGCTAATCAAGTTTAAGATCAATGGATAATATTTATAAAAATATCTGATTATGGTACTATAAATTGTGGCGTTGAATCAACTGCCTTAATGCTTATACATAAATCCTTAATCATTTTTCCTTCCCAGTTGCGGTAGGATAATATGTTAGAGATGTTACTTGAAACGTAAAATCAGTGGATCGGCGGACCTTAACGCCGATTTACTTTTTACCAAGGCGGCATATGAAAAAAATATGTAACTATTCCCGTAGTTTAATTTAGTCTTAGTGGAAACGGAACACTAGGTCCCCAGGTTCCCTCTGCCTACCCTGCCGGATACAGCACAAAGCTAAAAATAATAATTATATGTTTAAATACAATACAACTAAAGTTAGTAGAGTTTGCTCTACTACCCCCAAAAAATATTTGATAAAATCTTAGCATCATTGAACAATTGAAATCACACTACTCGTATACCCATACATTCTTCAAGTACTACGAGTATATTAAAGTTTCAAAAGAAAAGCAGTTACGAGGTGAATATTAACACCGCTTAACGGCCCCTCGAAATTTATAAACACGTTTTTTACGCGCACACCTTTTTCATAAAGAACCCCTTTTATGTGTTTTCAGTATTTTTTATATTAAGCTATTAATCTTTGGTTTCGCATGCACGAATATTATTTTTTTATTTTTTTTTAAATTACAAGCTGTTGGGTCGCAGTAGCGCAGAGTTTGAATGTAGACATGGTAATAGTGAGTTCGATTCCCTCTCGGGGGATAAGGTTATTTTCATGTTCTCGCTCTAGTAGCAATATAAAGCGAACCTTAGCCTCTGCTCTGCCTCTCAACACTCAATGTCTCAAAAATTGTGCGGACAATTTTGGAGAACGAACTAAGTATTTTATTCCCATTTAAAAAAAATAATCATACATTTATAATGTAATTGAAAAAATGTTTCACGTTGTATTCATACTGTAGGCAGAGACAATTTAGTGTTAAGACACTCTATTCTCCTAGATAATACTCATATATAGTTAAAACAAACATGATTTTCCACTTTCAATGCTACTATTAATATAGCAAGTGCTAGGTGCTACAAATTATACGGGCCTTAATCGAATGATTTATTAGTTATCTCTTAAGAGATACATTATTAAGGTCCTGGTTCTATTGCCAGACCATCTTAATGGTACCAGCTATACCAGCTACCTATAATTAGATTTAATAAAATAATGTTAAAAACACATTATTATTTTAAAAACTTTTTGAATCCAAATTATAACAAAAAATGCTAAACCAGAATTCATCTATTCAAGTAAAATAGAGATCCTACCTCCAAAATTTACGAGGTCACAACTGGTATAATTCTTCTTCGTTCCCTGAGGAGTGAGAACGTATAAATAGCTATTTGGTGTACCGTAAAGCGAATTAAGGTAGTGCAAACCGCAATAAAAGTCAATTTTATACGTTCCAGGTGTGATTTGGGATAAATTACAATATTAATCTTGGTGTATTTGGATGATTTTTAAAGAAATCTCATTAAAAGCGTGGGGTATATTGTTTAACTGTAAACGTAGAGGTTGTGGGTTCCATTCCCACTGGGGGAAATGAAATATGTAAGCATTGGGAAGTGAAAACTACGGTTAGATTACATTTTGATTATAAGATTCCAATCCTGTAAAAAATTCGGGAATAAAGTAACATATATTTATGTTGCTCCCCAATCCCTTCTATCTTTCTATGTTTCATTTTGATATCCATATTGTATAAGTAGACTAAAAATAACTATCCCGCTATCTAAGATGGTACCCTATATTGGATTTAGAATAACGTCATGTTTTTTCTAGTTGCTCCCAACGAGCTCTTTCATTTAATACCCATATTGTAGAAGTACAGCAAAAATAACTATTCCACCATCTTGCATGGTCCGCCATTTAGAATGACGTCACATATTTTATTTTCAGCTCAATCGGTTGAAGATAGATATTCAACTTCAAAATTGAACTCAAAGATTTCGTCCGAACTCACATACATACATTGCAAGTTAAATATAAGCTTTTAAAAAGGCCAAAGAATTAAAATTCCTATACAAAACCACATGCACCATACAATTGAAATAGATTTATAATTTCCGTCAATTTAACAATTTCTCCAAAGCAATTTCAAGTTATTGCCCAAACTTTGTGAAAGCATAAAAATATTTTACGTCCATACCGAGTTTAGGGCAATCGTAAATAAAAACGTCCTTCAAAGTTACAAACGTTTGGTGCAATTTATTGTCCCTTTTGCTTGTTACTTGAAATATGTTCTTTTTTTTATATTCACCCTATCCTACAGGGTAAGCATATGCTTACTTTATTATCCAGATAGAGTTTTTTTAGCATCACGTTGTCCCCGCAAACGGCATAAGGAACAGTGTTAAGACACTCCTCATTTTGCTCCAAAATCTGAAGACATTGAGTGTTGAGTGGCGTAACTCAACACTGCGCTTGCCTCGTCCCCAGAGTGAAGAAATAATTAATTTCCTCGAGTAGTAATCGAAGCCACAACCAGTCGCGTTTACAGTGACACTTTTTGCCCC
Organism: Heliconius numata; assembly: GCA_016802625.1. NCBI lineage: Eukaryota > Metazoa > Arthropoda > Insecta > Lepidoptera > Nymphalidae > Heliconius > Heliconius numata. Next base: position 12,363 of record JAEBDU010010096.1, on the reverse strand, counting down.
TGCGCCACCACTGGCCTCATGATGAGAGGGACTGGCGATGATGATATTTAAACTTGGACGTATACAGACCCTTCAATGATCTATATAAAAAATCAAAACTAATCACCCTAAACAAAATATTCCATGAATTGCAAATGCAATTACGAATACCATGAATACTCCAACGCTCCAGTAAAAAAGAGAGTTTCTACTATAATATAACAAACATATAAAATTACTTTCACTTCAATAAAGGATCCTAAGACTATATTTTTGCTAACGAAGCGCGTTTTTCCTTAAGCTTTATTCCTTTGGTGATTGATTGATTCCCGATGGATGCTGATTGGCAGCTGACGCCTACTATTTGTTTGAGATAATTATAGCCCTTCAATAAGTTTCTGGGGGTAAGTACTTAATAAGTGTTTATTTTCCTTTTATTATCTCGTAGTGTTGCGTCACTATGAGGTTTTTGTTAATAATATTTTTGAAGAAAATCATGTTACTGAAAATGCTATGTCCAAGTATATGTCGAATTTTGTTGAATAGAAAAACTCAATTCTGTAGTAGGTTTAAGTTACATATTTCTTGTCGCTGGTGGAATTAACAAAATGAAACAAACTATTAAGTCATAAATGATTCCCAATTAGGTAACTCACATATATGGCCAAACCAATTTCAAAGCACCTGTACCACAAATATATTTATTCATTTAGCATTTAACCTACTCTCGCCTTTAATCACTTTCCGGCGAATTCTGGAGGGACACCAGAGCGAAGAATTGGAAACATAAATTTAAATAGATATTACATCTCCTCGAGTGGAGATCGAACCCGCAACCAGTCGGTTATACAGTCACACTATGCCTCTGCGCCAAGACTGGCGACTTATTATAAGTAGACACGATTTCATTATAAGTAAGTTATATATATAGATATTAACTTAACATATAATAGCTTTGAAAGTAGATAAAATATATTTTAATTTACAGCACAACGTACTCTCCCAAGTAATTACTCTCCCCAAGGTCCTTTGATCTCGAGTAAGAGAGTAAAACGAAATTGTAACATCAAAAAGGAGTATAATACAAAAGATGTAATTAGCTATCAATTACAAGATTTTAAAGGTATATTTAAAGAGACCAGTTCAGGCCAGTCCTGGTGCAAGGGCACAAGCGTGTGACTGCAAGCGCGACATAAGAGCTGATTAGGGGGTTCGATTCCCACTTAAGGATATGAAATAATATATATTTTTTCCTCCTACTGTAATGCCTCCAGAATTCGGCAGAAAGTTGGGAACGGAATTGTCTTAAAGGAAATGGATTGCCTTAACAGTAGGTTCGCAGGAACCCTCTGCCTATCCTATTTGGTTTTTGTTTGGTTTGGTAAACAATTTGCCGTTCTGTCTGTCTGTGTTTCAAAACTGATTTTTATGGGAATTTCATCGAATGGCATGGGAGTTCGGATTGGCCTGTCTCGTATCAAAAAGATTATATAATAGACATCACTAAAGTTTTTTACATAATAAAACGGTAAAGTAAAGCGATATAAAAATTGTTCGTAATAATAATAACAGGATATGAATCGGCACTCTCTCGATGATACATTAAAGCCATTTATTCGACACAGTGGAATCCCCTTACGTTTGTTACAACTCTTATTGCTCGGATGATTTTTACAAAGTTCCCGGATCCAAAGACTATTACGAAGAATGGTCTTTTGCTGTGAGAGGTTATTTACTCTATTTTGCGCAAATAATCTTAAAAGTGTGTGACTGTAAGCGTTCGGGGTTCGATTCTCATTCGTGGAAATGAAATATTTAATATTTTAATTTTTTGCTTTGGTAAAGAGAAGACGAGCGCCAATGAGTTCCAGCACTCAAAGCGTAAGTCTTGGTAAAAGGCGGAAAAGGGAGTGTTTTTAACATCAGATTTGAGCCTGACCTGGGCCCATTTTGCTATATTTAGAATACAAAGTGAAGCTTAAAGAAGAAAGTATAAAAGGAAATACTTATAACCTCCTTCATTCTGCCAGAAATATTGCCAGTCCAAAAGAAAATACTGACATTTTTTTATAAACTTTCACTATTTTCTTTTGGATTTGTATTCCCTACCCTTTCCTAACAAGCAGTAAGACCTAAGCTATAATAAACTAAAACACACCTGTTTTCGAGTTACCTACCTTTGTAACACTATTTATGAGTACTTCACCCCAACAGTACTATCTTAGCCTGTCATATGCAGAACTTACAAGACAATATAATCTCCTACTTCCTTTGTTATTTAAACTCCTGCTTTCTCATAGTATTTGGTTATAAATTTAGTGTAAAGGGGTGCAGATTATATTAATTTGATCAAAAGCTAAGGGGTGATGATAAAAATTAGTTGAAGTCGTCGTTGTCATTTTTGACGGTTTACATATAAATAACCACAATTTTTCGTATAATATTTATAAAGATATTAAAAATTTTCGTAATAAAAAAAATAAAGATAATTAAAATAATTCAAACGTGACTGTTGTGAATCAGGGAACCACTCAGTTATTTTGATTTTCTCGCTCTGGTAAAAAACGCGGCGTTGAGTTCCGCCATTCAACACGCAACGTCACATAAATTAGGGAAATGCAAAATGTAATATAACACATTTTATTTCTTTCAATGAAATTTACAAACTTGAAATATATAAATAACTATTATACCATTCTATCGAAGCCATTGTGGCACAGCTGGACAATATCTAACCAAGTGCAAGCGTAAAGGTTGTGTGTTCGATTCTTATCTGATATAATCTATTATTTAGCTTCTCCCAATTCTGCTACTCAACACAAATGAATAACCAAATAATTTTATTTTAGGTTCCCACTGCCTACCCTGGTATATGCGGGATACGCGTGGAAAAAAAAAACTAAAAATACGAATATTACCCTCCACTTAGTCGGATAGAGCAAATGGAATGACCATTTGCACTATTATTGCTTCGTAAAACGTAATATATTTTATAAAACTATTTAATTCATTTTATGGTGCGCTGCAGATTAAAAGTTAACAGTTCAATAAAAAATTTATTCAATAAACGATTTTACAGCTACCGTTAAAGTGAAATTAGATATCGTTATAAAAAGGATTAAATAGTTCTCCTTTGTATTTATGAACGTTCTACGTTAGTCATGGATCAGTAAAAAAAATGTATAAAAGGTCATAATAATACGGTGGTTTAGGAAACCCAATTCAAGGTACTAATTGTATTAAAATTATTTTTAAATAAGGACATTACTATGCATAACTCTCTTCCATTCGTACAATTTGGGAATGATTAATTCTTTAGGTTACCAGAGCAGGTAAATGAAAACAGTCCCCAAGCGGGAATCGAACTCACAGCCTATAGCGTTTACTGCGGCACGCTTGTACGAAACCCACGCTTGTACCCATAAAAACAAATGATAAACCCATTACGTAAAACGGATATTGGATTTGGAAATGTCTAACAAAGTATCCTCTATGGAAAATATTATTTGTGGGTCCTTCTAACTTTATAATCAGGGACGATGTTAACATTCAAGTTATTTCATTAAGCCTTAAAACTGGGATTTTAACTTATTTTATGAGCTTTTGAGGGTATAATGGAAATATTACTCATTGCTTCCTTTTAGCTTTATGTATGTATGTATTTGTTCACATAATCCCGTAGCATAATATTTTAACCGACTTCTGTAAGAAAAGGAGATTATCAAGTCGACTGTATGTTTTTTTTTCATTTTTTATCTAACGATTACTATGTTTGAACTCATTTCTCAACAAACATTTTCTTGATTAGCAATTGATTTTTACTCAAGAAAATGTTTGTTTTTTAATATTTTTTGTTTTCTTAGTCCACTCTCTCTTCTTAAAAATATAAATGACTTGCTCTAAATTCTGAAATTTTTTGCTTCATGCAGTATCCCATATACAGGGTGGAAGAGGCAGCGCTTCTTTTACTGAAACTACATATAGGGTAAAATATTTCAAACCCAGAATTAAAAAAAATAATCAAGGTACCTCAACGGTTTGGACGTAGGATTTTTTTTCATTTCACGATTTTTATCCATACCTGTATTTCGTGTCACGCACACATACGTATGCGACGTTGCTGCTTTGACAGGTAAGTGTGTGCGTGCCTATGTTATACTTTACAAATGGCGTTTTATTTTAAAACGATAATTTTATTATTTATTTTGTTTGAAAAAAAAACTTTTTCATTTTCGAGAATTATTTTTTTTCCGAATTATATTAGGCTTTTATAGAGTAGTTAAAACTGTGGTTTCATTTAAAGTGGCGCTGACAATTCCACCCTGTATAGCAAAGTAGGTAGAGGGAACCTAGGGTTAAGTTCTGTGTTCTTCAATTATTGCCCAACTTTCGAGATATTAATGGAAGGAATTTAACGCTACGTTTTGACTTTTTACCGGAGCAGAGTATTTGATTCCCTCGAATAGAAATTGAACTGCCATAATCATATCATATTAGACCGTATAACCCTAATAATCGTATATATACAATAAATATGTAAAATTGTCCCAACAAAATAATTAATTATATACCTGAGAGATTAAAGAGAAGGAAGGATTGATGTCTCATACAATATTTACAGAAAGCTTTTAAAGCTGCTAATAAATTTCAACTCGATTTTTTATGAACTCTAAATTATTTTTTAATTTGAAAATAATTTTAATTGTTTATACTTAATTAAAATTGTCCTAAACGTGGATTATCACTTTTCACCAGCAAAAAAAAGTCGCCTTTACAATATTCTTTTTATTTACATTACATTTTTTATTTATCGTATTATTAGATCGGTGTAACAAAGTATTAAATAAAATAGTACTTCTGAAATTGAGGCAGGACAAAAGAGAACGGAGTGTCTCGACACTAGGTCCTCTCAGTATATACTACCATATTCGAATATTAATATTATCAAAAAAGTTGACACATATGTGCTTAAAAGTTCGTTTACTGATCTACTTCCTGCAACTCATACAATAGGAGCACAGCTACAGCGTATAAATTACAATATTTTACAATATTTAAGTTAGTAGTAAATCTAAGTCAGCGAATCGTACACCTTACTAGTTCTATAGAGACGACATGGCGTAGAGCCAGACGAGATGTTGAGAGCACTTTAGTATTGGAAAACTACTTGAATTTTGAAATTATGCAGACATTTTAATATTATTCGGTCCTTTAAAGATTTTCACTATAAGTGTAAGAAATTACTCTTGAATGGAAAATGTTTCCCCCTTGGAAAATGTTTTTTTCGAAACTGAAATATAAATTCCAATAAACGATACAAGTGAAAATGATGATAACCCACAGTACGTTTGACTACTAATAAAACTCATATTTTTATAAAAAAAAGTTATAGTTTTATAATGTTATATTCAGTTTCATGCTGTATCAATAAATGGTTATTCATTCCTTCGAGTGGGAATCGAACTCACAACCGTCGCGCTTACACACGCTTATGCCCCTGCGCCATAACTGACCTTAATCTGTAATATATCGAAGATAGGACCCTCTATGTTCCCTCTGATAAAGGATGAAGATAATTTAATTTAATTTTAAATTCAAATTTTCTAAACAATGTATCCACAACGGCACTATTATATAGATACCATATTATTTGATACAAAAGCTTTATCTCTAGTGAGGTGTTGTTTTAGTTATCCATGCAACAATATTGGCAAACTTACCCTTACTTGAAAGCTAGTTTTGATATGATAATGTCGGTATTATTGCATACACTTTAGTAGTAAGCTTGGCTTTGAATCTTTCAATATTTTTCTGGTAAATATTGTTTTAGTTTTTGTTTTATAAGCATTTTTGTTAAATGATTTCGAAATTGAAGGTTCTAAGTTTGGTGGATGTATGAGTGTGATATAGTTGGAATATTATTTAAGTATAATGATCTAGGCTTTAAGGGCATGTGCTTAATTTGGTAAGTATTTGTCTGCTTGTATGTTTGTCCATATTTTTTTTAGAAACTAAACATCGTATTAAAATTATCATGTTTAATTTAAATGAGGTATTATTTGATATTCGTACATAGGGACTAGTCCAAGTTCAATCAAAATCACATTTCTGATCAGAGAAAACCTAGTGTTAAGACACTCCGTTCCATTTTTAGCTGAATTACGGAAGAATTGCATGTTGAGTACTGGAACTCAACGCCGCGGCTTACTACGACACCAGAGCAAAGAATATAAATTTTAATAATTTTCTCAACTGGGGATCGAACCCACAAAAAGGCGCATTTACAGCCACACACTTGGGCCCCTGCGCCAGTACTTGAAATTGATTTCTTTATCTCATAATACGCATGATAAGATTAGTAAATACGTATTCAGTAGAACTGGGTCGATGCTCTCTGACCCGATATAGCTAACGCAATTCACCCAGTTTTCAGGAAGCTGCGTTAACTGGATTAACCTGACAGTATAACCTTAGTTAAATTGTAAGTTAAGTTAACTAAAGGATTGTGGTATTGTGGTTATATGTTTAATAAACTAAAGGCAGAGTAAGTATTAAAGGTATTTCCAGGCACTGTATCTCGGTATATATATAACAAGATAGGTAAAGTACTTGCAACTGTATTATCTTTAAAAATCGCTAACATTTATATCTTTAGAATACTTTATTTTCCACTTTCTAGGGCTTTAGTGACTCTGTGGGCTGGGCAAAAGCGCCCAATAACGTGTTTTATATGGAAAGATTTTTTTTTGTATGAGAAAATAAGAATAATTTTAATATAATTATTTCGCTGGCAAATCGAATCCGAAACCATCACGTTTATAGTTTGACACTGTCTCGTTGCTATGAAAGCTTCTAAAAAAGAAAGATATTTCAGTGAGGTAATGGTTATTATTATTATACGGATTAAGATTAAGAAATTATTATTATAATGTCCGATATAAATGAAGTCATTCTTGGAGGAATTAATTATTTTTATTTCTTCGGTGAAAATTGGACGTGGAAAAGTGGGGAACGGAGTATCTTAACACTGCGTTCTCTCTGCTTAACCTGATATAAAAGGATCTCAAGGGTGAAGGCCTCAAGGGGTTGTCAGGAATTGAATAGTTATTTAAATATAGCGACGTTGAGTTACGACAATTTATTAAAACATGTGAAAAGTGAGAAACAGAGGCCAAAAACCATTTCTACATTTTCTTCATAACGAATAGCTTAAAGATAGTAAAAACAAAATATATTCAAAAAATTTTCGTTCTCCTTAGCTTCACTTTTTCGCATATACATAAAAGGGGAACCACAGTTAAGAGCCTAGTGTTAAAATATTTAATTTTCCTGAGTGAGAATCGAACACACGACCGTCGCGTTTAAAGAATCCCTGTATACAATCCTAAAACGTAAAAAAAAGCGTAATATACTCGTATTCAAACCATATAAAGAGTGCCGTGGAAGATAAAGGCTGACACATTCATATTGTAATGAAAAAGATTGATGTTGCTCGCCAAGAAATTGCGTCGCCTCTTAGAGATCCTAAGTCGAAGCAATTTTACAAAGTCACCGTAGGATTAAGCTTGACAATATATTTTTGGTGAAAATGAGATTTTTTGACGAGAATCCACTCATTAAGTATAACGATGTTATTCCCTAATTCTGAAAACTAGGTCCCGTGGACCTTTTTTGTGAAACTTTTGAAGGATGTACGAAACAGACGGTAATTAATCTGTATTTAGCCCAAAGGTCAAGAGTAGGAAAAATATTTTTTATCGTATACAGCTACGAAACCATATTTCAGCCTTTGTTTTTTTTTGCTTTATCCCTACAAGGATAGTAGCGAGAGAACCAATTGTTAAACGCTACCGTATTTCAGCCTAATCTTTAAATTTTTCACACATCACTAAGTTCATTGATCTAAAAAATTATTTTTTTTTTTGGTCGTTAACAGTGAGTGGAATTGGCAAACGGAACCCATTATGCATTAATACTAAAATAATTAAGGGATATACATATGTAGAGCCCACTTTACCCAGCGGCACCGAGTCTCGTAAAAGCGACGGTTGTGAATTCGATTCCCACTCGGGCAAACGAATTATTTTAATTTTCTCTCTCTGGGAAGAAGATTAAACGCCGGTACCTTCTTCAAAATTTCGGAGGCAACGTCTCGTGTGGCGAAACTCAACGCCGCGCGCGCAATGAAAATAACTTAAATATAATCAATCCCCGAGTAAGAATCGAACACACAAGCGTCGCGCTTACAGTCAAATCCTATTCCACTGAGCCACGACAGCCTCAATAACTTAAATAAACCCATTAATTCACAAAAACTTCAACATATTCTATTCTAGTTGTAACAATCGTAATAAAAATAAAGAAGAGAATCACATAACCGTTCAGACCCTTTTCCACTTGTTCTCAGTAGAACATTCATTTGCATATAAATGTGCCTGACTATAGGCCGACGTTGTAGGCCTTTTAAAATAATACGAATATTCCTCTATCCATAATATTTTTCGAGTATGTTTACGTGTTAAGTAAAAGCTAGGTTTTTTAGTTAATAACTTCTTTTATATTTATAGTACGTGAAATATTATTTTGTTTTTGGGTTCCGTACATCAAAAGGTAAAAACGGAATCTCTATATCGCTTTGTTATCCTTCTGTTTGTCTATCAATTTATCTTGAGATTGCGTGGAAGTATCAAACTGGAATTAATATCAAATATTCAGGTATCTTGAAGCCCACAAAAAATCTCGCTTATAAATTAAAGCAATCAAATTATACAAGCATTTATGTATAGATGCATTTTATATGAAATTCGCCATGTAGTCAACATCTATAGGGTACATTCCGTGGACTTAAGGCTAAAAAATCATTCCGTGGACTTAAAATTATGGCACAAAGTGGAAACTTACAATACAAATGAAGAAAAAAATTTTATTTATAGATATTTCATAAAAAAATCTTTACAAAATTACAATTGTAGTTCATTTGAAACAAAATAAGTGCATATTGCAAGGTTAAATATATTAAACGGTCATATTTTTATTATCAATATTATCTGTGCTTGCCCTTTCTATTTGAACATGTTAACACTACTGATATGGTTAGTTAGAGTGACCATGCGATAAATTTTATAATATTATTTTTAAAAATAATATTTTAAATACTAATAACTTCATTTAATTTTTTTGGCAAATGTAACGTCTCACCACAGTCATCTAATGTTTAAATATACTAGTTTCTAGTTTTATTATATTGTCATTTATTAATTTGAACCCACGCAATGCAATTAATATCACAGTTCAATATTAATTCATAATAATCTTTATGTATTAAATAAAAATATTAATTAAAAGAACCTTTGTTAAAAATTAACTTTTATTGAAAAGATGAGTTTTACCAAAATTAAAATAATAATTGCAAGAGCTTGTAATGTGCAAGAAATTTATTCAATTTTCATTCTCTATTTTTTATATATGTCCGCTACAAACTTTTCAATTAATATTTTCATTTAAATACAACTGACCATTTGAATAAAAGCTTGTTTTAAAAAAGGATTTTTTTAAAATAATATTATATGTATTTTACAAGTCGCTGGCATTTTCTTGCAGCGATATTACCGGCTTGTATTGACAACTATATTGATAATATGTTATTGTTATTTCATTGTCATCAGAACTGTAGTCGTAGAACTGAGTGAACGTGAGCAAGCAATATTACACGTACGCTAACAACTAGCTAACTAATATGGCAAGTGAAATAAATTCTTGTAATAAAATAGAATGGATAAATATACAATCTAAAGAAGTAATAAGTTATTTGTGAATTCAATAAGATATCAAAAATTTTAACTATATTAAAATAATATTTAACAATAATAACATAATCTAGTAGTAAAATAATGCATAGTAGCTTACCTATTTGAAAAATACATTATACGAATAATTTTCGCGATAATTTTCTGACCATAATATTGTATTTGACTGTACCTACTCAGGGAAATGATGGGAAAATGAAATAAGTATGTACTAAATATAAATGTTTGCCTGAGTTAGTAGAAACCGGTCCAGATAGTTCCAGAATTTTAGAACTCTATATTAATATTTTTACATTTACAAAAGAATACATCTTTTTATCCTAAAATTGCATTGAGCTTTGTCTATATAGTCTAAATAATTAAGTCATTAGATATATACTTTGTAGTTCTTGGCAGATATCGTTTATTTACATTTAGTTCGTAATCTTGTTAGTCCGTAAAAATGAGTTTCTTGAATAAGACGGTTCTCATCACGGGCGCTGCCTCAGGAATAGGAGAAGCTATAGCTAAAAGTTTTGCTAAAGAATCTGCATCTCTATCCTTATTTGATACAAACAAGGTAAATTTGGACAAAGTAGCAGAAGATTGCGAAAAATTAAGCAAAATTGTAGTACTCAAAATTGTGGTAGATATATCTGTCGATAAGGACTTGAAAGAAGCAGTAAGTGCAACTATAGATAGATTTGGCAAAATTGACATTATTATAAACTGTGCGGGCATTTATACTTTAACTTCAATAGCCGATGCCAATATTTTAGAGGCTTATGATAAGGTATTAAATGTGAATCTTAGATCTATGGTGGCTATTACTAATTTTGCGCTATCGACTCTAATAGAAAACAAAGGTTGTATTATCAACATTTCAAGTGTAATGTCAAAGCTGGTTGGTAAAAATACAATAGCATATAATGTTTCAAAAGCTGGAGTCACTCAATTGACAAAATGTTTAGCTTTGGATCTAGCTGAATTTGATGTAAGAGTTAATTGTATTGCTCCGGGACTTGTAAGGAGTAACATATTGAAAAATCTCGTTACTGAGGATGAAGAAGAATATTTGATGTCAATGACTATAAACAGTAGTCCTTTAAAGCGTGACGTGAAAGCAGAGGAAGTAGCTCATCTAGCACTATACCTAGCGAGTGATAAGGCTCGCAATATAACTGGCGCAGAATTCACAATTGATAGTGGTTTGACAATATCTTCAAATATTGCAAGTAACTAATATTTAGTACATAATTTTCGTCATTTGTTGTTTTTTTTTATAATTTTATAAAAAAATATATAAAACAAATAAAGTCTATTTTTTATTTGTACTAAAGGACCTTTGACTTAGCGTAGCAACTTGTAGTCGTATGTCACTATACTAAAGTTTATTATCAAACTTATGGGTTTTATGTTTATTAAATTAATTTAATGTATTATTTATCAAATATTTTTTCAAAAAATATTATCATTCTGCACTCCTTCTCTACACCACATATTAATCATAGTAATTTGTTTATCATTTGTTGACAGTATAGTGTCATTAGAAACATATTTTATCATAATTTAAATCTAATCTTGTAATTCGTTGTGGTACTAATGTTTTTAGGAAATGTAATTAAAATATTAAGAAAGAAATACTCCCCGGGTTTCAATTTCTTAATTTACGGTGGCCCAATATTTTAACTTTGCATACAAAACATTGCTTTCATAACCTTCCTGTTTATAGTCAGACACTGAACGACTGAGTCACCATAGCCTTAATTATTATTTTCAATGTCTCCAAAGCGTATTTTATAAGAAAGTTTCTTAAAATAAATTCATAATTACTTTACTGCGTACCTGTACGTATTATGTAGATACTTTTTACCACGGAAAATAATATCTGTCCCTTCGAAGCTGCAGCATTAAGACGATTGATGTAAGGCCTTTTTATAGATAGAGTCGAATCTTCACATATATCTAGATCAAGGCTTGTCTATCGTTAGGTCAGAAAATTTCGAATTATTTTCTTTACATGACCAGACTTTTTGTTTGAGCATCGACTTTGCTAGTAAAATAATTGTAGGCGTTATTAATAATTACATTTTATTTTATTTTTATTTACTCGTAAATTTGTGAAATTAAATTACGTTTCATACAAAACAAAAAACTAAATCGAAAGACATTTAGGACCTACGTTGCCATAGACAGACATAGGTACATATCCACAGATACTTCAATAAATAAAAATGTATATATTTCAAACTATCTCCCGCTATAGTTTTCTTTTGCTTATTTCCGAGTTCCGTGCTTCAAAAGGGAAAAACGGAACTCTTATAGAGTCGTAGTCATAGAGTCAAGGGACTTATAAATAATATAGTTAAGTTATGAATAATATCTAATATCTAAGTTTAAAAAGCATGATAAAGATATGTAGATATACAAAATTTGATGTATAGATATACAAAATTTATAATTGTAGTTCTTTTCATACAAAATGAATGCATATTTAAGTTTATCAACTTTTATAAGCTCTACTTCCCGTTGGCCTACAATCCGGAAATTGGCACGAAACCCTCGGCAATCGGACTCACACTTGGCCGTTTTTTTAATA
>JAEBDU010010089.1:0-25962 GCA_016802625.1 Heliconius numata | reverse complement strand
TGGCAACACCGAACACTTCTAATTCTACTAAAAAAATAACAGTTATTTCAAATTCAAATGTCACTGTCAACAGCGATGATATGACAGAAAACAACAATATCACAGATAATCTATTGCAGATAAATGTAGCGAAGAGGACTAGGTTAAAGGCTCAAGATTTCTTCAAATAATATTATTTAATATAAACATATAGTACATTTATTGGTATTCTTTTGTTTTATATACCTATAATTATTTACGTTCCATAACTTCTGATATTTGTATATATGTATGTGCAAGATGAACTTTATATAAAGGATTTTGATCCTGCATATGCTGCTAAGTATTTTCAATAGTAATAGTAATTTTTATTTTGAATTTATAACCAATTTATTTCTCATTTACAAAAATGTAATAAAACATGTTTTTTATTACTGTGCCATATAGGTGACAAGCATTATGTATAATGCCCGGACTGTTTAATTATATATCAAATCACCATCCTCATTATTTCGTTTATAATAATGCCTGGGTATTATGAAAAGTGACCTATTTACCACTTGGTCTACACTTTTGAGATCAATTACTTTTAAAATTATGTTATTGTAACTAGCAGCAAACAAAAGTATTTTTGATATCTTTATGGATTTAGTAAATGTCACATACATATGAAATTATTGGACACAACCAATTTACCTGTAATTTTGAAACTTCCAATGTAATTTTCAGGCATTTCGAATAAATTAAACTACAAATTGGTTTGTAAAAAGTATTCGAATAATCTTTTATTCCTAGCGTTCCTAGGGGTTGTTGGGCTCTTGTAATTTTTTTTCATAAAAACATTGTACAAATCTTTATTCTGTATTAGTTAATAAAATACATTTCGTATATTATAAATATATTCCATGATTATACATTAACAAGTATATGTTTAAAATGAATATGTACGTTATGAAATATAATTTATTTTCATTGTTCCTTTATAACAATTTTTACTTATTAATACAATGTCGATACTTGTAAAAGATGCCGACAACTGGAAATGTGATCTCGATGGGCTGCTTGATGATGGGTTTCGACCCCACTCAGGGGGAGTTAATTTAATCTCCCTGTTTGGGTAAGACTAGTCTTGCATTAGGACAGCGAGTCTACACTAGGTCGCTTCATGACGGAGAAGTTTTTCTCCGTATTTGTCAATAGAGCCCGCGAGATCTTAGCTGAGCTTTGCATATGTGTGAGGCGGATCTCTTGTACTGATAGCAGATTCACATCTGTAATTCTTGATATTTTAATTTTGTGTTAGATTTATTGAAAGTGAAATATAGAAGTGGGCACTATCACTAACAAGAATGGAAAAATGTATGTAACCAAGCAGTAAAAAAAGAAAAAAAACACAACATAACGCTGTTCTTGTTTATGTAACGGAAAGATTCGTTATTAGCTCAATAAATCAAACTAGAGTAATTATTATTATTTATGTTTTTTTGTAATTGTTTTAATTCTATTTTTTTTTCTGGCTCTACTTTTATAATCACTCACACAAATGCAAAACTTAGCTTAAACCTCGTGAACTGAACATATTATGTAATATTCACCTTATGTGTTAATCAATGGTTGTGGTCGTTATATGGTCGTGTCGTCAATTTGCATATATTAAGTTGCGTGATTTACACTTTTTCAAAACAAATGTGTTATAAATAATAATAGTAATATTTTTGTTTATAAATATCACATTTGCCTGTAAATATGCTAATATAGCAAATTTATATATATTTGCAAAAAGAAAAACTTTTAATACAAACATTATTTTTGTCACTTGGTTTCTTAATTAGAATTAAGTAAGAAGTTTTTTTTAATTATAACTTTTAAGTACTTGACAGCCTATGTTTTAATTTTTATATTTATATCTATTTTATTTAGTTATTCGCTTATGTTGATAAATGTTGTTAATATAGTAATATATATACCATATGTACGTATATATAATATTTTATGTTTTATTACACTGGAGATGTCTGTATATAAGAAAGGCTACATTAAAAACTTAACTTACGCAACGAGAATGTTTAATTATTTCAGAACAACGATAATTTGGATGTAAGTTTCCCGAAAAAACAAAAATATAATTTTACAAAATGTAACTTCTAGAATGTACCGTCTTCTATGTTTTGGAATTTGTACAAATAATTAAGTTATATAATAACCACTAAAATTTTTATAATGTAGTTGCAGATTTTTTTTATTTCAAGCAGAATATCGCACCTACAGCAAAACGAAATTTCTGCGACTTTCAATAGTTTAGCTTTTATTTATTATTTATATTATTATTTTTTTATGATGCTAAAAATATCTTAGTATATGTATAAAGATGTTAATCAAAAAAATATCTCGGTACATGTATTGTTGATTTTTTTACACAATAATAATTATTAACATTAATATAATAAAAACTAGAGGGCCTGTTGACGCGTATAATACGTCGTGCCGTTTATTTTACTTAAGTACAGAAGTCAGTCAAGAGGTCAATCGTGGCGTAGGGGGCCCCTACTAGGGGCACAAGTGTGTGAATGTAAACGCGAGTCTGGTTGTGGGTTCGATCCCATTTCGAGGAAATGAAATATTTAATACTTTCATTTCTTCGCTTCATGGTGTCTCCCACACACAGTAGGATAAGTAGAGGGAACCTACTGTTAAGACACTCTGTTCCATACTTTGCGGCGTTGAGTTCCGCCACTCAAAACGCAATGCTTCCAGAATTCTGGAAGGAGCTGCCAAAAATACAGCAGTGTATATAATTTACATTTTTTTCTTTAAAACGCTTCATAGTTTTAGCGGTGAAGAATTTACACAGATCTCTGTGTAAACGTTGCTTGCAATATATATTTGCGTTGCTAATAAAATTTCTGGGGTGGGCACGGATACCCGGCCCCCCTATTCCTACGCCCTTGGTTTTTTATACACTGCTTACAAGAAAAGCGAACCAAAAATCCACCTTTTTCTCGAACATAAGGTTAGTGTTGTTAGCTTTATTGGCTTTTACAGCGACACCGGTTGGGTAGGGAAGAGGGTACGTGGCTGCCTGTGAGGAAGTCGACGACTGTAAGGGCGCCCCCTGCGGGACTCGAACCTCCGCTTGCGGCCGTCGAGCGGACTGGGATTTCACCTATGCTTAGCAAACCAGCCGGGACATGAAGCCGCGACTGATCCAAAAATCCATAAATTTCATACATATATGAAATAAAGCTGTCAGTCTTACTAATTAAATTACCTTAGGGTATTAAGTTACTTAATACTATTTATTTGTGTACATCGAAATCCCAAATCAAAGACAAATATTCCTTATATTTAGGAACCGGACGTTTATCTTTATAATAATCATCGTTAGGTTTCGGTATTTCGTCGTCCGTGGGATCTTCGCGAAATATATTCGTAAAAGACGCGAAGAATCCGAATCTACGGAACGCCAAAAATGGGAAATATTTCATCAAAATTATACTGAATTTAAAATTTAAATTAAAATATATACGGCCCAATGTTGATTTGTAGAGTTCAACGAAATATGCATTGATGGCCAATTTCCATTTGGCTGCCAACGTCAATTTTTTGTACGTTGGTACTGTATCGAAGGTATCGTAGTCGTGGTAATAGAGCAGATGAGGTTTCTTTTCGGGTATTTCTATTAAACTATCTGATAATAACGCCGTTGAGTCTACACCTGAAAACAATAAAAAAAAATGTTTTAGCTCGAAATGTTTTGTCGCGAAATAAGCAAACAAAAGTTATTCAGACTAAACGTGAAAGTTGTGGGTTCGATGAACTATAAGAATCATTTATGTACTCCACAATGGCAAGGCACGGGGTTAAATTCCGCCATATAACACGCAGTGTCTCGTATTTTGGTAGAAAAAGAACGGAGTAAGATAGTCAGGAAGAAATTAACATTAATACATTCCACTCTCCGTTATACTCGTATATAAAGATCATTAAGACATTTAAAAAGTTTAATTGTGTATTTATTTTAAAATAGGTAAAACCACCTTTTAGCTACATTCGCGCAGAGAATATTGAATAATTTATTCCCTACTCATTCATTCTAAACCAGAGAAATTCCTAATCTATATATGTATATAAAATCGAAAGGTCACTCACTCATCACGAAATCTCAGAAACTACATGTGCTAGGAATCTCAAATTTTGCATAGGAGTTATTTATAGGACGTAGGTGCTCGCTAAGACAAGAATTTGCAATATTCGAATTCTAAGGGGTTGTTTTTGGGGTCGAAAGTTTGTATGAAACTTCGTTACTACAAATGCTATTAGTCTCAATTTTTGCATAGATGTCACTAGGACGTAGTCATGGACAGAAATTAATAATAACATAGTTCACGCGGGTGAGACCGCGAGCGGGCCGCTAGTTCATTATAAAAATGGAAAAAATATATATACGAAAAAGATACAAATAATAAGGTCAATCATGGCACAGGCGCAGAGACAAAGCTCAACGTAGAGTTTTGCCACTACGCAATGTCTCCAGAATGCTGCGGAAATTGGTAAGTATCTTGATAGGAACGGAGTGCCTTAACATTAGGTTCTCAGGTTCCCACTACTTACGCTGCTGTGTGTGTGTTTTAAAAAAAATGTGAAAATAATTCTCCTAAGTGGAATTTGAATCCACAGCCGTCGCGTTTATAATGAGATCAGTGTGCCGTTGCTTAATATTAAAAAATATATATTATTCTGAAGTAAATACTGTGCATACTATACACATATTTTTTAAATAATTAATCCACCATTTATTAATCATTAATTTATTGGACAAGGAATCATATAATAATGTGTATAAAAACACTTGTTTCACATCAATGTTGCAAGTGACTAATTAGAGCAAACAATCTTTACATAAGTATGATACATACATAGGTAACTAATGAAATAATTATACTGAATAAATAATGAAGTAATTCTTTGTTTTTTATATATATTATAGATTTATATGTAAAATTAATATGAGTATTATCTATCTTTTTTATTTATGTATGTTCGTACTTCGTATAACAAAAAGTGACCTACAAGATTTTTTCAACTTAAAATATACCAAGTCTATGCTAGTCGCACGTGCTATATATACATTATTATAGCGGTGAAGGAATTTTGGAAAACAACGATACAAAAAAGAGAACATTTTTTAATGAAGAGACAATTGACCTTGCTCGGTCGTAAGACGTACCTACATGCATAAATATGCATGTAGATTTTTATGTAAATATTATATTACTAGCCTCAAAAAGGTTAACGGCTAAGAGGGCAAAATGTTAGTCTGGCCATAAATGCTGTTACAATTAAAAATAAACAAAATATGACTTTTGAATTTGGAATCTGTCATTTTTGTACATACGATTGTTCATTGTGTTTTCTTATTTTCGCGCCAATATATTGTAAAATATTTATTATGGTAAAATGGAGAGTGTGATAAATGTGTGTAAGAATCGCTGTGTGATTGCATTATATAAAGGTATGGAGGTAAGGAGTCAAATACAATTTTTCAAAATTCTTCATACGCTTGGAAAAAAATAATAAATGTTAGTGTACTGGGCCACTGACAGATATAAGGAAACCTCTGTTAGGATAGAGATAGAAATAGAATATATTATTAGATACTAATTTAATATACAATCTGTAACTTACCTGTATATTCAGATTTTCCATTCAACTTTTTTCTAATCATATTTTGCAAATTAATTCTGTCACTCTCCGTGTAAATGTATCCTGGGACGTTACATAAATATTTAGTCAAATATATCATGGCATCTACTTGTATAGTTGGATTGACACACCAGAGGCCATCCAACATAGCGCGCGCCATATGCTCGTAATATTCTGGAACGTTCTCCAGAGAGGGTGTGAACACTCTGTCTAGCAGTATATGACACACTTGACGTGTTTCATCTACATTTTTTCGGCAGACGTTGTACCTGTAAGGTTAATAAGTAATATAGTTTTGTTTTGTTTTTATTAGGCAGAGGGAGTTTAGGGTTAAGCTATTCCGCTTCTAACTATTCGCCGAATTTTGAAGGCATTGCATATTGAGTGGCGGAACTCAACGCCGCACTTTGCCTCGATACCAGAGGTCCAATTTACTGTCACACTCTTGTGACTAAATTTAAATTGAAATTAATTTTATAATATTTTTTTTTTTAACATCCAAAGCTTGCCTGGAAGAGATCGCTTTAAGCGATAAGCTTTTACATTGTATAATTTTTTTAAGGTGCAATAACTTTATAAAGTGTATATTTATTATTATTATTATTCTTAATTTTAATTAATACATAAAAAATAAAGAATTGGCCGACTTAAATGATATCTCATTGTTTTGTAGTTTTTATGTATAAGTAACAAAGCAAAGTATTAATCAAAGGTAACTTATGCAATAAGTTTAAAAACATGCATTATTTTAAAATTCAATTTTTTTAATGCTTATATTGCAATTTATTTACAGAAACAGATTTCTTTCCAGTTTTCTTCGTGAAAAGCAAAGACTAAGAGGCACTTAGAAGGCTCGACGTTAAATATTTGAGTAACATATAAACACACTTTCATATTTGTATTCCTATTTACTCATATACATATATCCAATAGCTTACTAGCACACCATTCTTTTTAAATAATTATTTAATTTCCTCGAGTGGATATCGAACCCACAACCAGTCACACACTTGTACCCCTGCGCCACTACTTGCCCATTTTTAAATTGTAAATGAACGTATAGGTATATGACATATCTACACGTTCGTTCCAACCGCAAGGACATTGTGGTTTACAAGTAAGTGCTAAACTTTAACGATCAGAAACCCTACATAATACTATCAATAAATTGTATAGTATTATGAAATACGTACTTGTCTTCTAAGCCAATAGAGTGTCCAATCACTCTCCAAAAATGTATATAAGCGTCCCAGTCGCCGTCCTCTATTTGTCGAAGACCGAATTTATCCGGTTTCAGGACGGAGAAACCCAAAAACCCAAATTGTGTTAAAGCTAAATCTCTTTGGGAGACTATGCCTTGACCTTTGATATTTGCAGACAAGCTGGCTTTGATGTGTCGAGAGCGCACCGTCATCAGTGATCTCCATGAGCTGTGGATAATTTAATTTTAAATATAATAATAGAAACCAGTCGTGGCGCAAGGGCACAAGTATGTGCCTGTAGAAAATGGGGAACGGAGTGTCTTAACACTAGGTTCCCTATGCCTACCCTTTGTTAAGCACTACACCATGAAATAAATCTATAATGTTTAATTTTAAAAATTCCAAGTATAGCCCTTTCCATAGCACGCTGAGCGACTTTAAACTGGTGGACCACTTTCAGTGTCCACGTCTCGGTGTCAATAGAGAGGCCTATGTGTAGCAGTGGACGACGACAAGCTGATGATGATGATGATGATAAAGAAAATATCCAAGTTTATACTCACATACTGCCAGGCTTTAGTTCATTTTCGAACCAGGATATAGTATGGAGAAGTGTAGATAGGTAGCGTTTGTAGGCTGTGTAATTTGAATTCGATCGTCTCGAACTGATAAGGACTTTTAATATTGATGGGATAGCAAGCACCGCCACGAGACCCAATAACATAGACGTGGTGATTTGGTAGCCGTTGTACCAATAGAAACGACGAGCTCTAAAAGAAAATTATGTACAAATATACGTTTGAGGCCAGTCGTGGCTCAGGGGACTGACTATAAACGCGACAGGTTGTGGGTTCGAGTCCCACTCGACGTAATGAAATACTTAATATATTCATTTCTTCGTTCAGGTGTCGAGGCAAAGCGTGACCTTGAGCTCCGCCACTCTACACGCAATGCCTGCTCAGTTGAGGAGCAGAGCTCAACGCCGCGATTTATCTTGTCACCAGAGCGAGAAAATGTAAATATTAAATAATTCATTCCCCCGAGCGGGACTCGAACCCATAACCGTCAGCAGCAGCTGCATCTCTAATCTAAATAATGACATAGTAAAATTAAAATAAAATCCGCTTCACTCTATATCCTGCACAGAGGGAACCAAGTATTAAGAGACTCCGTTGCCCACTTTCTGCCGAATTCTGTAGGCATTGCGTGTTGAGTGGCAGAATTAAACGCCGCGCTTTTCCCTCGACACTAGAGCGAAGAAATGGAAATATAAATTTAAATAAATATTTCATCTCCTCGAGTGGGGATCGAACCCACAACCAGTCGGTTTTCCAGTCACACTTTGTGCCCCTGCGCGACGACTGGCCTCAATTAAAATTAAAGTGACAACGATGAATACTAACTTGTTAAATTTGTCTTCATCAAACCATTCTGGTATTCTCATTTCCAAATCATCATGTTTCTTTGTGTCTGATGGCTGTTCAAATGCTTCTTTTGAAAAGAGACCATCTATGTATTCGTCCACTACAAAAAAATAAAATTTATTATACAAATAGTGTAGTGTAGTTCTCGTGGACTGTATGACATTAAGACTATGCCATATTGTTTTCATCGTTGTGTTCAAAGCTTGCAATACGTAGGCAAAGAAAACATAGTATCAAGACACTCTGTTCTCCGCTTTCCGCCAAAATTCGAGTTTATGTTAATTAGGAGTTGCCAAATCAACCCTACTGTTTGTCCTTAAATATGTATAGTTATTTTTCTCAGTGAAGATTGAATTCAGAATTATCTTAATTACAGTCAAACACTGTCCCAGTGCGTACGTTTAAGGCACTATGCCTTAAATATTCAATGGTTTTTATTTGTCGATTTAAATTGTCCACCTTACTAAAAGACCCGCACGCGGCTTCGCCCGCTTAAACTACACAATTGTTTGTTTACTGTTTTGAATTACTTTCGTGTTGTAATAAATAAAAATTGTATAATAGTTCCATTTTTTTTCAATGCCGTAAATACCGGTATACCTGGAGTCAGCACGAAAATACCGGTTTTGTTAGTGGGTCTAATTGGGACTCACGACGACATTAAATGAGTTAGATATTCAGTATCAAATTCTGATTTCTTTGATAACTTTTCAAGATTTCATAACATGAAGATAAATTATCGATTTTATTGTTTATTTGAAAATATTAAAAACAGTGTTAAGTGCTGTATTTTTTTATAATCTATGTTCTTTACATATCAGTCGTGTGAATGTCTATATCTATTATAACTGAAGCATAAAAATCGTGAGCTATAAAAAACAATAATACGTTTTCTTGATAAAGGTTGTTTACTACGAGATATAAAATGTTTTTAATCATGTTCCTTTTAATATTTTTGTCTAGAAGAGAATCCTAATCTGTATTTGTGACGTAGAGTCTTCATTTTAATTAATTGGAACTGTTATCGTCGACGATAAAAGATATAGATTGTGCAACATTGAAACAAATTAAATAAATAATATACATATATTATGTAGGTAACTTAGTTAAAAGTTACTTCTGTAACTATTTTTCATTTATTATATTTATAAACATACGACTACAATTTTAGATTTTAATATTTTCATTTTCATAACGATTCTTGACATATTTTCCTAATATATATCTTCCTATAGATTTACTATTTATCTATCTATATACAGGTGGAAGAGGCAGCGCTTCTTTTACTGAAACTGCATATAGGGTAAAATATTTCAAACCCAGAATTAAAAAAAATAATCAAGGTACCTCAACGGTTTGGACGTAGGATTTTTTTTTCATTTCACGATTTTTATCCATACCTGTATTTCGTGTCACGCACACATACGTAAGCGTCGTTGCCGCTTTGACAGGTAAGTGTGTGCGTGCCTATGTTATACTTTACAAATGGCGTTTTATTTTAAAACGATAATTTTATTATTTATTTTGTTTGAAAAAAAAACTTTTTTATTTTTGAGAATTATTTTTTTCCGAATTATATTAGGCTTTTATAGAGTAGTTAAAACTGTGGTTTCATTTAAAGTGGCGCTGACAATTCCACCCTGTATATAAAATCGAAAGGTCACTCACTCATCACGAAATCTCAGACACTACAAGTGCTAGGAATCTCAAATTTTGCATAGGAGTTACTTGTAGGACGTAGGTGCTCGCTAAGACGGGGATTTGTAATATTCGACTTCTAAGGGATTGTTTTTGGGGTCGAAAGTTTGTACGAAACTTCGTTACTACAAATGCTACGAGTCTCAAATTTTGCATAGACGTCACTAGGACGTAGTCATGGAGACAGAAATTAATAATAACATAGTTCACGCGGGTGAAACCGCGAGCGGGCCGCTAGTTTATATCTATATATATAAAATCGAAAGGTCACTCACTCATCACGAAATCTCAGAAACTACATGTGCTAGGAATCTCAAATTTTGCATAGGAGTTACTTATGGGACGTAGGTGCTCGCTAAGACGGGAATTTGCAATATTCGACTCCTAAGGAGATGAAATAGGGGCTGAAAGTTTGTATAGAAAAATTTTGAAATCGCCACCGATTTTTATAAGATTTGAAATTTAGACTCTTAAAAATATTTCATTGAACCCGTGTTTCATGGTTTATTAGGATTCACCCCTAAAGGTGCAAATAAGCGGGCGAAGCTGCGCGCGTCCGCCAGTAATGTATATAATTTTAAATGTCAAGTATCAGCATTCCTTATAGAAATTATGATAATGTCGTATTAGAAGAACATATTAGAAGTCTATAATTTCAGAAGTTACAATTGTCAGTCGATTGTGTATTAAATGAATAATAATGTAGATCAAGCTGCGGGCGGTCCGCTAGTTTAAAATATATATTTGTATTTCTTCACTCAACTCAACTCAACACGAATGCCTCCAGAATTCGTAGGAAAGTCTGGAACGGAGTATCTTAACACTAGGTCTGCCTCTGCCTACACTTCTGTGTGCACAGTGTGGGATACAGCGTGAAGTGATTTATTCTATATATTTATTAATAGAGTCAAGGCAAATTCTATTATATATCACTGATTTTAAATCGCCATATTATATTCTTTCATACAATAATAGGACTCTATATGCTCTTGAAACATTAGAATCCCTCACAGTCCACATCTTATCTTAAATATTGCGATTATATGCTTTAAGTAGTGGACCCGGACGCGGCTACGCCTGCTTGAACTATAAGAATATTTTCGCGTCGGTCATACTCATACTATGCCGCCCGAAGGCTAGGTCATTTCGAATCAGTGACATCTCCTTAATTATTTATTACAATGTTATACAGTAAACTATAATTTCAATCTAGATGAAATGCTAAAAGTGACTATTATATTTATCGCGCGTCGCGTACCGACGCGACGGTTGTTATTAACATGGCAGAATAAATTGCATGTCAAATTAGAAAGTACTTTAAAATATATTAGTTTATATGTGTAATGTAATGTTATATAGCCTATAGCACTTCTGAAGAATGCAGCTTTCATACAAAACAAAAACAAAGTAAATCGGACCAGTAGATCCAGAGATCTTAGCGTTCAAACAAACAAACAAACAAACAAACAAACAAACAAACAAACTCTTCCGCTTTATTATATTAGTATAGATATAACAGATATATTTACGAAAACTTTAAATCTTAACCCCTCAAGAGTGGTGGGTTGGGTGGTTGTTGTTGGTTCGATTTCTACTCGAGGAAATGAAATGTTTAATATTTTCATTTCCTCGCTTTGGTATCGAGGTAAAACGTGGTAAAGTGGGAAACTGAAGTAATAAGAACGGAGTGTCTTACCACTCAGCTCCCAGCCTACCTCCTCTGCCTACCCTGCAAGGTAAATGGTAAAGCTAAAAAAAAGATAAGGCCTTAGGCTATTAAGACCATTTAGTTTAATACAAATTTGTAATATCAGGACTTTATCTCATATTAGATAAAGTCTACTAATTATTGATTGTTAGAGTAATAAATCAACTAAAAATATTTCATATTTTATTTATTACAGCGGGGTAGGCCGAGGGAAACTAGTATTAAGACACACAGTAGCGGAACTTAACGCCGCACTTTGCCTCGATGTCAGGGCGATAATTATAATATATAATTAAAATATTATTTTTAATATCATTGCTCTATTAAAAGATCGAGTGGGAATCGAACCCACAACCTATCGTGTTCACGGGCACAGGCTTGTGCCCTTGCGCTATCATTGGCCTCAAACGATGCAGGAAATACCATATCATCGCTCAAATGCCATTCAAATTTTAATAATTTATCAATGTATCTGCCGTTCAATATTATAAGTTAATTTTAATTATATATAATTCCTGCTTTTTTAACATAATAATAAAAATATAAGAAATTCTTAATATGTCCATATATGTACTGACTGTCGAGGTGTACCGGTAGCGCATTCGATTATTTATAGCTTCCGTATTTGCGTTTAAGTGCAACCTAAATTTAAATATGGCATTCCACACCTGTTCTCGATCTTCCAAAAAAATTAATACATCTTTTTAAAATTTATATCAATGATACAATTATTTATTATAAAATAATTTAAAAAGTATTTATTATTATAAACTTAATATTCATTATTAGTTATTATTTTGTTTTTAATATTATTTTTCTAATTATAATAACGATTTAAATTAACTATTAGAATGTTACTTTGATTTTAAATGGATATAATTACAACCAATGTTTGCTTTAACCATGTATATTGAAGAACAACAAATAACGGAAATATAAACAGTGAAAGTAGAAACCTACTTTGCGGAATTCTCGTCGACTTCAAAACAAAAATAACTGAATCTAAACTAGAGAATAAAGAGAGAAAGAGTGATAATAAATAATATTAATAAAAGAACTTACCACCCAACTCCATGTTAGATATTTCCCTTTATTCTGCTTGTAATTCTAGAGACGTATTCTTTTCTACGTAATCGGTATTTAGACCGCATAAGCGAGTCTATAGCCCGCAGTGTACACTGACAACCAAAGCTATTTACATTTTACACATTCCGGTCTCCACAGACTAACTTGCCCGCCAAGTTTGTACGACACAGATTGTATAGAAAAAATATTCACAGATAAACAATAATAAAATAGGCAATGCTCTATGAGGATATTAGACAATTTTGTTTTATTCAAAAATATAATATTAATACAATATGTTAAGATCTTAATAGAGACTGATAGACTGGTGATCGAAATGTGTTTGAAGTTATGTTTCAGTTTTGAGATGAAAATAAAGCAATAAAAATAGGCTTGAATTCGACACAAGCATGATAAATTACTTAGTCATAATTTATCATACTAGCGGCCTCTGCGCAGCTTCGCTCGCTTGAACAATACCAATATTTATTTTAGTGTATTTAAGAACAAAATATTAATTATTTAGTATGGTTATGTACCATAACGGTATACTGTTATGCACTAAACAAAACGTAATTTTAGTCTTTTGGGGATTTTTTAAAATTCTGAGATATGAATTACTTTCACACTGCTTTAAGAATGAAAATATCTGGGCGTCTCTAAAATACCTATGTACATGGATTCGCTGCGAATTGCTCTATAGTAATGACAGTGGGTTGGTTTTTTTTCGAATACGGGATTAATGCTGTTAATCCTATTGGGCTTTACAGTGACACCAGATGGAAAGGGAAGAGCGTACTCTACTATGACTCTGAGAACAAACACTACGTGGCTGCTTGAGAGGATGGCGACGGCAGCAAGGCCCCCTGCAGGATTCAAACCTCAGCTTGCGGCCGTCGATCGGACTAGAAAGTTCCCTATTTTAAGCGAACTAATGGTCTCTAACCGCTGGACAGGGTCACGCCAACGCGCGGTTGAGCTTTCAAACAAACTGGACTACCGTTTGTGTAATGTATGTATAGTATTTTTTCTACCTACATACGAGGCATAAGCGATTTGAAGGCGTCGTCTGGGTGTAATAAGATGCTTCTCAGGCGTCTGAGCCTAGGTTTCGCCTAAGGAGTGTAATCACTCGTATACACTTAGTTTTTTTAGATTATATATGTATTTTTTTCTCAGCTTCACCCGGTATCCCGCACTCAGCAGGGTAGACAGAGGGAACCTAGTGTTAAGCCACTAAGTTTCCCACTTTCCGAAGAATTCTGGAGGCATTGCGTGTTTGAGTGGCGGAACTCAACGTATTTAAATAATCTATAAGAACTTATAATAGAATCGTAATTAACTAGCAAGCCATTTTTTGATCTTATGCACAGTCGGTTGAAAGCAAACAATACATGAATGTTCTGTGTGGTTCACAACAATTATAATTTAAGCATATATATTGTAAGTAATAACTTATGGACGTCGTGGCAGTCACAAGCGTGTGGGTTCGATTTCCACTTCGGGAATAAATTATTTTTTTTAATTAATATTTTCGTGGTGGTACACCAGTTTACCAACGGTCATAAGGTCGAATTTCGCTTACTCTAAATATTTATTATTACGATTACGCCATATTAGTAATTAGTAATTTGTTCATTATTTAATGTTTATTTTAATCGAAAAAAAATGTAGAGCGAGACCTTGTCATTATAGTTGGACTATGCAAGAGTGGTATACGTGTATTGTGTAATTATTTAAGATAAGATATTTTTTTTATCGACAAATATTCTATAATATATTACAAAATAGTATCAAACTTCAAACTTGGCAATTTAATAACAGAATACAAAATGAAAACTACGGGTAAGTTCTATATATGTGTTTTTTTTTCAATCAAAATAAATTTAAATTAGAAACGAGTTTAAAGGCAACAATTTAAATGCTATTTTGTACTTGAATTGAAATAACGAATGTCATAGCGGACGACCACAAAAAGACCTTCTCCTATATAGATTCAAAATTTGCATTTACTCGTATGTGGTTTTTTGCTATATTTTTTTTACAAATGTTATTAATTTTTATATTTATATTTGCAGCGAAAGAATTTGTTGATAAGTTTTTAAGTGATGAGGCGTATGAAACACCCTCGGACACAGTTAGCATAGACGAATTGGAATCCCAGATGAAACTACCAGAATGGTTTGATGAAAAGAAATTTAACCAGTAAGTTTAAATTAGTTGAGATAGATAAGAATAATAAAACAATGCTTGACCTTGAGGCCGTTGTGCATGGGACTGAAAACGGTCGCGGGTTTGATTTCCGCTTGGGGGAATCAAATATTTCATAGTTTCATTTCGTCGCTCTGGTAACGAGGCTGGCCGAGGCATTGCGTGTTGAGTTCTTCACTCAACACACAATGTCTCAGAAATTCCGCGGAAAATGGGCAACGGATACTTCCGATGCCCATTTACTTATAATAATACTAATACTTTATTGCACAAATAGAAAAAAATACAGTTGATAATAATAATTTAAAGATACACAAATATGCAATGGCGGGATCACTAATAGCAATTTCTTATAAGCAACCATAAGAAAGCAAGGATTTTTTTCTTAAAAGAGTACAGAAAAATACAAAAAACATGGTTAAAGAAATAAACTAACATATAATAAATACAAAAGAACAGAATAATTTATAACTTTGATTTTCTCACAGAGGACGCCGTTTCTTCTGGGACTTCAGTTTCGGTTTAGCAACTGCTGCAACCATGGGTTTATTATCTATTTGTGCAATACCATCTATACTAAATATTCTTTCTGGCACCGGTCGATCAAACTCCCCATATACAGCCTACAAGAGATACTCTTCGACGTTCATGCATATGTTAAGTTGGTTCAATCATGAACTAAAGCCTGGTTCCCCGTAAGTAATTTGTTAAATATATTTGTTAACCTACAATTCTGAAATTTCTCCTTTTGAAATTACGTAATAACTATAATTTTACTTGTATTTAAGTTGAAAAGATAAGCACTAACTATTGACTACATTTTTCCAAAGTAAAATTTTAACTTGCAACTATAATATACCTTTCGTATTGTAAACCTTTTTAGCTCATGGAAATCGCTGTTAACAGTAAGAACTCGTCACCTAAAAGCTGGAAAAGCTGCAAGATTAAAGAAAAAGGGCACGATTTGCCAAAGAGACCTGTCTCTCACTTCATTTGCCGCTGTTGGTCTTATTTTTGTAAAACCAGATAAATTTTCTCTAAGACCACTTCAGGAAGGCGATTGGGAGGCATATAATCATGTGTTTCGTGTTTTTGGATACATGCTTGGAATACAGGATAGGTAATTTATATTATAATTTTATTTTTATGCTTTATTAAAATAGTTTCAGTATGGTTTTACTAAAACGTAAAGCAATTTTAAAATATTTTTTTTTTATATTTGGGTTGTATGTATAAAAATACAGCATATTTTTAAAATTTTATTTTATGTTGTATGTTATTTTTATGTTTTACAATGAAAACAGTGAAAATCTGTGAAAAAGTCACTCCAATTTAAAAAAAAATAATACCACTACCACTCTACTTATTAACACAAATTAAATATTCAAATCAGCTTCACGCTATCCGCAGCTTCTATGTATCCCGCACATAGTAGGGTAGGCAGAGGGAACCAAAGGGAATCCATGTTGAGTGGCGGAAATCAACGCCGCGCTTTCCCTCGATACCAGAGCGAAGAAACGAAAATATAAATTTAAATAAACATTTCCTCAGTGGGGATCGAACCCACAACCAGTCGGCCATTTTGCAGCACACTTTGTGCATTGGCCTCAAATTATTTTAATTATTAAATTAAATATTAATAACAGCAAAATTTAAGCAAATCTAATTACAATTACAGATACAATATATGCCGGGAAACTTTTGGAGAAACTCGTGAAATATGCAGCATGGTTATGGACCGTGTATTCACCCCATGTTTGGAGAATGTCCCCGAATACTTCGAGCACATGATCCATGTCACCGTCGAAGGTCTACAATGCTTAACTCCAAGCATTGAGAAGACATCTCTGATGTATTTTACTAAATATGTTGCCAATGTTCCTGGATACATTTATACCGAGCAAGATCGTTTGGATTTTCAAGCTAAATTAAAAAAACATCTTAAAGGAAAATCAGAAGAATTTGGTTAGTTTAAATTTATTTCAGTTTCATATCTAATTTACAATTATCTTATTAGATAAATATTTGTAAGGCTTGATGCATATTATTTAATTGAAATTTTTAGTTACATTTTTATTAGGAACTGAACGCCACTAAAATTTAACTAACCTGGTTAAATTTAGTTTGGAATGTGCCTGATGATATCTCTTCACTATGAAATAATATCTGTGCTTAGAGCACTCGTCCTTCGAAAATTATTGTTTTTTCTATTAAATTAAATTGTTATAATAATTGTATATATTAATTTAATTTCATAAACAAATATCTTTTTCAGGTGTTAAAACAACAGACCTTATGGAAAAATATCCTTTCGAAGCCTTACCTAATACAAAGCCTCGTAATATATACTTCCACGACTACGATTCCTTAGATAAAGTACCCGCTTACAAAAACCTGCCTTTCATAGGGAAGTATAAGCTTGGCTTATTCATGTGGGCATTCGCATTTTACAACAATATTCTCGGGCGTATTTTATTAAATCTTTATTATAGCTGGATGTTATTCCTAGGCCAATATTTCCCATGATATGGTATTAAAGATGCATTTGTCAACATGTTTAAAGAAGATCCCTTGGATAATACAATTCCTAAACTAAACTCTGAATATTATAAGGCACAAATTAGTAAAACGTGGTATAGAAATATTATAGATATATTATGGTGACAATTATAAAAATGTAATACAATTTGGGACACTATAACCTAAAAGTAGCGACTGAATTTAGAATTGGTAAATTTGCTAATATTATTACTGGATCAATACAAATTGATATGTTATACTAATAGTATATTTAGGAAAGAAAAATACTTATTTTGAAAATTCGGGTTCGAGTCCCCGCTAAGTTAATTTTTTTGTACGTTTTTTAAATAAGTATTTGGATGTATATTTGAATTTAACTATAATTTTAGACTAATTGATAATTAATAAATTGTTTATGGCTGTAATATTTATACAAATAAAGATCTTATATACAATAAACATTTTATTGTCTAGCCCATTATATATGCGTTTAGCTATATTTCAGTTACACACTTTATTCGTTTACCTTCTTCCGCAAATTGCAGGGTAAGCAGAAGGATTTGGGAACCAAGTGTTAAGAGACCCCGACCCCCGTTCCCATTAAGGAACTTATGTTCTCCATTTTCCGCCAAATTCTAGAAGCATTGCGTGTTGAGTGGCGGAACTCAAAGCGGCGCTTTGTCTCGTCACCAGAGCCAACAAATGAAAATATTAAATACTAGCGGCCGCCCGCGGCGTCGCCCATTTGAACTACATGATTATTCATTTAATAAACAAAATTGACTGACAATCAAATGTGTTGATGTCAATGAATAATTTGATTTACTCGTTCTGAAACAGCATTAAATGTTAAATTACTGCATATTACAAACAACGGAAGACTCAAGGTTGTGGTTTTCTCAACGCAACCAGGGCGAAAAAAGAAAAATATTAAATATTTATTATAATATTGTTTATTGCACTTAAAAAACATAATTAAAAGGTTATTTAACAAAGGTGGGCTTATTTCTAAAAAAAAAACATTATAAATATATATAGGTACGAGTTTTTTAATGGAATATAAATTAATATTATGAAACTTACTTAAATATATAAATTTTACATTATTAATATAATAACATCTCAAAAAAATATTAATTTTCTTTTAAAGTGTTGAATATTAAAGGTCGTATTGTACAGGATTAGTTTTATCACCAAATATTCTTATCAGATATTTGCATATAACAAACAAAATTTATTATGATTCATATTCATATCTATAAAAACGCATAATTGCACTATATGCGATACATCGCATATCTAAATTTTATCAATTGTACGTAAAAAAGTAGATTGTAGAACATAATGTAAAAACAATAACATATGGCGTACCCATATATCTTATATCTATATATATAAAATAGAAAGGTCACTCACTCATCACGAAATCTCAGAAACTACATGTGCTAGAAATCTCAAATTTTGCATAGGAGTTATTTATAGGACGTAGGTGCTCGCTAAGACGGGAATTTGCAATATTCGACTTCTAAGGGGATGTTTTTGGGGCGAAAGTTTGTATGAAACTTCGTTACTACAAATGCTAGGAGTTTCAAATTTTGCATAGCCGTCACTAGGACGTAGCCATGGAGACAGAAATTAATAATAACATAGTTCACGCGGGTGAAACCGCGAGCGGGCCGCTAGTTTATAGATATATCTCTAATATTTACCAGAATATTCCTATTAAAATTTGGTACCAGGGCTCTGGTTGTGGCTTACGATATTCAGAATTTGGTATAAGAATAGTATCATCAACAGGATCTTCTTTGAATAAGTTGACAAAGGCATTCCTTATACCATACTTCCATATAGCTAAATAGGGGAAATATCTACCCATAATATATAGGTATTTGAAATATAAATTTATGAAAGTTCTCCCATAATATGTGAGATACAAGGTTGTCATAAATTTATTAAAAGATAATTTGTATTTTGCTACGAATGATAATTTTTTGTAAGCTGGTGAAGTATCCACAGAGTCGAAATCGCGAAGAAAATATTTATTAGATTCTCCTGTTTTCATTATATTTATTGGACATTTTTCCATTAATTCAGTTGCAGGTACATCTGTAAAAAAATAATAAAAAAAAACGACTTCAAAACAATAATTAAGTTATAGAAAGCAATATCTCAGTTATTACAAAGTAAGAAAAAAGTTATTAAATGTTATGAAAAGTTCGAGTTTAAAGAGTTTTCAAATTTCTATCTGGATTTAAATGTAATAAAACGATAATAAAAACATAACAATATGAGCGATTGTGTACAAAATAAAATTTAAACAACATAAAAAGATAAACAAACTACGAAACGAAAAACATACCCCTGTCTTCGGGTAGTCCTTTCAAAGCGTTCCTAAGTTTCTTTTGAAAATCATATCTTTCGTTTTCAGTATATACATATCCAGGTACATCAGCTAAATATTTAACTGAGAAGATTATTGATTGAGGCTCTATAAATGTCAGATTGACACTAAGACCCTTTATAGTTACGTGAGCAGCATGATCGAAGTATTCGGGAACATTCTCCAAGCACGGAGTGTATACTCGGTTCAGTATAATTTGGCATATTTCA
Source organism: Heliconius numata (assembly GCA_016802625.1). NCBI lineage: Eukaryota > Metazoa > Arthropoda > Insecta > Lepidoptera > Nymphalidae > Heliconius > Heliconius numata. The sequence goes on along the minus strand of JAEBDU010010089.1, from coordinate 5,842 downwards.
CGAGTCTCTTCGTAACTGCCCCTGCATATATTATATCTGAAAATACAAACGATCTTGTCATATTAAAAAGTATATTAAAGTCTCTTCTTCTTCGTGTAAATGCTTGGAGAATTCAGGTCATATTTTGCCAGTATTTAGCCGCGTCGACTGCGGCATCTGTTGCCTCCATCAGATCGTCATGTGAGCAGGTGAATGGACATTTCGGGCAGGAGAGTAAGTGTGCCATCGTTTGTGGATTGGTGCCACAGTCAAAAGCCATTAAAGCCTAATATGATATATTTTTATGAATTAAAGTATAGAAAATGGATAATAGAAACCTGTCTTTCAACCCTATCATATGTGCGATAACTCTCCAAAAGTGGTTGTACGCTTCCCAGTCGCCGTTCTGAAGCTGGGTTATGGAGAATTTTTCTGGTTTTAACACAGAAAATCCAATAAAACCAAATAGAGTGAGAGCCACGTCCCGCTGAGACACCGTACCAGCGTCCTTCAGCTTGGCTGCTCTGCTAGCTTGCAGGTGCCGACTCCTTACAGTGTAAAGAGACTTCCAAGATCTAAAATAAAATGTTTACTTTAAAATAACCGTTGCATACATAACGTGCTTAGACCGTGGCAACCAAATCTTTCTCAACGACCAAATCCGTCTCTATGACCTGGAAGAAATAAATTATTATAAAAGAAAATTAGCATTTTTAAATGGTTTTCCCTATCATAAATCAGTTAATTAATGTCAGAAGGAAAATAAAATTTGTTTCTTGAGTAAATACGTTGAAGTTAATTATTAATTTAATTTGGTAGGGTTTGATTATTTTGGCTCTACTAAGGCATCATGCAGGTATCAACGTGTAGAACATATATAATGTGTAAATTTATATATACGAGTATTTCATAGGAAAAAATCATTACAAACTTATAAGTGTAGTTCTTTTTATACAAAATAAATACATACGAGTACGTCCGTAAATTTAATTCCAACTTTTATAAATTATACTTCCCGTTGACATACAATCCTAAAATTGGTACGGAACCCTCGTTATGCGAGTCTGACTCGCATTTAACCAGTTTTTATAGATACGCGCGCAAGTTCGACTTGCACTTGGCCGGTTTTTAATTATCCAGTAATTTTTAAATTCTTAGCATATTTTGCATACTTCATACATACACTTACACTGATCCAGGCTTCAGTTCATGTTCAAACCATAAAGTTACATGAAGATAAGTGGAATAGTATCTTTTATAAGCTGTGTATTCTGAATTAGAGCGTCGAGTGCCAACTAAAATATTTAAAATCGATGGTATTGCAAATACTGCCACCAATCCCGCCACCATCGACGCAGTGAACATGAAAGAGAAATCCCAGTAGAAACGTCTTCCCCTGTAATAAAATATAAAAAATAAATTATAATATTCTTGTTTTATTCTTGTCAAACTCTATGCTTTTCCTTTGTTGTTTTACTCTCTATAATTGTAATAATAGTTTGAAATACTAACTGATTAAATTTCTTTTCATCGAACCATTCCGGTAATTTCATTTCCAAATCCTCAACTTTCCCTTCGTCACAGGGCTCTTCGTGAGCTTCATCACTCAGCAGCCTCTCTACAAATTTTTCCACTAAAACAAAAAAAAATCAATTAAAATATAAACGCTTGATACGTAAAAATAAAACTAATAATATAATAATTATTTTTCTTGGTCGTATTTAAGATACTATGTAGAAATAAGCAAAAGCAATATATTAGACTAGCGGACGTGCGCAGCTTCGCTTACTTATTTGCAACCTTAGGGGTGAATTTTAATAAAACATGAAACATGTGTCAATGAAATATTTTTAAGACTAAATTTCAAATTTTATTAAAATCGGCGGCGATGTAAAGTAAAAACCTACAAATTTCATAATTGTAGGTCCACGGGAACCCTATATGTTTTGATGTCACAGGAAATTTCATATAAAATGCAGCAAAATTGATGAGGGACTATAGACCTGTATATAAACGTGATATCTCTACACGATCTTGGAATAATTGGTCTTGACAGAAGAACAGACGAACAACAAAATGATCCTATCCTATCAGGATTCCGTTTTTACCGTTCGAGGTACGGAACCCTGAAACAAGGCAAACAAGCGTATGAGTCACTTGATGGTAAGCGACCCCGTGTAACACCAGAGGAGCTGCAGGTGCGTTGCGGGCCTTTTATCTGTATATTCTTAACTATTCAAACGCAAAATTGTACTAATAACGTCGATATTCAGAAACTTTTTGTAATTTATAAAACAATGGTGAATGGCCACGGACTTCTTATCGGTTAGTCTAAACAGAAACTATACATTTCCCATTTACAAAGTGAATCTTGTTGCGTGCGCGGAAGTTATTAATAATGCGTATATTTTGCCTTTTATTAATTTCCAAAGCAATTTCTTGTGACTGGGTAAGATTTATTTAAAACATACATAAATATAGATTTAATGGACATACTTTTTAATGCCATACTTCCGTGTATAAATATATAAATATAAATATATTAGAAACAAAAACCGGGCAATTGCGAGTCCGACCTGCATGTCGAGGGTTCCCTACCAATTTCAGGATTGTATGCCAACGGGAAGTACATATAAGTTGACAAACTTAAATTTGCGGACGTATACATTCATTTCCTATGAAATGAATTACAATTATATGATCGTAATGATTTTTTTCTAGGAAATATCTACAAATTTTCTCCTGCAAAATCTCACTTCTTGTCAAATTTTAAAATTGTAGGTCCATGGGGAGGACTTTATTCTGTGCTCCAAGGGACCGTACCCTAGAATATTTGACAGTGGCGTAGCTAGGGTATTCGCTGCCCGGTGCGGCTTAGGGGACTTGATGCCATTTAAAATGGTCTAAGGTCTAAAAAAAAACAAAGAGATCGTCCACTTTGATGCCCCTTTCCTTTTGATGCCCGGTGCGGCTTAGGGGACTTGATGCCCTTTAAAATGCCATACTTCCGTGTAATGGTCTAAGGTCTAAAAAAAAAAACAAAGTGATCGTCGACTTTGATGCCCCTTTCCTTTTGATGCCCGGTGCGACCGCACCGCTCGCACCCCCCTAGCTACGCCACTGATATTTGACAATTATTTCAGCTAAATCCATCTCAAGGTAAACGGTCTTGACAGACGAACAAACGGACGACAAAATTATCGTATAAGGGTTTTTTGTATTGAAGTGCAAAACCCTAATATTTGTTGGTTCACGCATTGTTCAAACAATGCAAAACAACAAATAGAAACAGTGATTTTTGAATAAAAGAGTATTTTTTTTAAAAAAAAAAGTGATTTTCTCACATGCCGATCACGTAAAAATAAATCAATTCCTAAAATAAAAAAATAAATAAAAAAATTTTAAGTTTAAAGTAGCCAATAGCGCCATAGGTTGCGAATAATAGGTTTTTTATTAGACAGTAAAAAAGCTTTTAAAATATTTATCTTCTTGTCTTCCTCATTTATCATTCGTTGTATCATAAATAAAAAATATGTATATATAAAAATGATTAAATGAAAAGTTTCGTATTTAGGTTTGGTTTTCTTAAAAATATTTAATAAAACACAATAATAAAGGTTATATTTAATATTTTAGAACACCGATAAATAAAGTTAAGATGCAAATAAATGAAATAACTAATGTTTACTTGGGGAGAACGGAGTGTCTTAACCCTAGGGTTCCTCTGCCTACCCTGCTATGTGCGGCATATAGCTTGAAGCTGATATTTTTAACTAATGTTTACTTTAATTTTAAGATAAGTATCTAATATAAGAATTTAATTTTTTTTTCAACTATCCTAGGTTTCCGAATGGTTGGCGCCCGTAGAATATCAACTGTGAGTATAATATCAATAATAATAATTTTGTTATTTTATAAATTAAAGTACCGATCATAATTGAGACCGTCGCGTCGTGGCGCCGATTGTGGCTTTAATTCCCATTCGGGGGAATGAAATACTCTCTCTCTCTCTCTCTCTCTTTACTCTGTAAGTGCGGCAAAGCGCGGCGCTGATTCCCGCCACTCAACACGCATTGCCTCAAGAATTCGGCGGAAGATAGGGAACGGAAATATCTTAATGGGAACCCAGTCTAACAAAACATCGCCTGAAATCGGCCTAAATTTAACGTGTAAAATATAATTATAAAAAAATATATTAAAAACGATTTCTCTTTAAATTTGTTTTAATTAAACTCAATTGAGTGCAATGTAATGGGTGGATGGAGCATACATACAAGGTTAATGCACCGGAATTCTCGGACTCATGTCTCACGCCGGATGTCTCTCACACGGTCATTGCCAACGTCGATTTTTATATTGCATATTTTAATAATTGATATAACAAAATGTAATTGTATATTGGTAATAATACATATTATTGAATAAGTTAAGTTAAGTAAGTTAAGACACTCCGTTCCCCACTTTTCCTTGAATTCTGAAGGCGTTGCGTGTTGAATGGCGGAACTCAAGGGAGCGCTTTGCCTGGACACCAGAGCAAAGAAATTTAAATATAAATTTAAATAAATATTTCCTTTCTTCAAGTGGGATCGAACCCACCACCAGTCTCATTTAAAGTTACACTTTTTGAACCTGCGTCACTACTCTCGTTGTCGTTTAATAGAATGAATGAAAAATATAATTTATTCATATTTTCAGCAGGGACTCTACACCACAAAACTTAAGCGATGCACAACCTTTTCAAAACACTGGTGGACTAGAAATTGCAGAAGAAAGTGTGTATATACCATTCCAGAATACTCAAGTAGCAACTAAAGAATTCGCAACAACGATTACGTCGACTTCTATGATATTGAAGCTAAAGGAAATACTTGAAAATGCTAAAATATTAACGAACACGTTAAAAAGTTATATATCTAATATCGAAAATAGGGAACGGAAGTTGAAAGAGGCTATAGCTAGTGGAAGGTAATATTTTATGCTATTATTTAAACAACCGTATTTTAATAAGTAAAGAATTGTTTAACTCACTCTTTTTCAATAATACATATACTTTTTACTAGCGGCCCGCCCGCGGCTTCGCCTGCGTGAACTACGTTATTATTAATTTCTGTCTCCATGAGTACCTACGTCCTATAAGTAACGTCCATGTAAAATTTGAGACTCCTAGCATTTGTAGTAACGAAGTTTCTTACAAACTTTCAACCCCAAAAACAACCCCTTAGAAGTCGAATATTGCAAATTCCCGTCTTAGGAGCACCTACGTCCTATAAATAACTCCTATGCAAAATTTGAGATTCCTAGCACTTGTAGTTTCTGAGATTTCGTGATGAGTGAGTGACCTTTCGATTTTATATATATAGATATGTCAATCGTACGTTCTAGTTTAGCACATTTTCATTTGAAAATTAGTTATTGTGGCATAACTCTAATATTTAGATATATGGTGTCGAGAACTTTTCTGTAGATATTGACGTCCTCTATAAAACTATAGTACATCAGTTTGCTCTATTGTCAATAACTTCCACAGCAATAAGGATTTTCTCCTGTTAAAAGACTAATTGTAAAAGATTTTTCCAAATCGGTCCAGTAGTTTCGGGACCTATTAAATTCAAACAAGCACCTTGCACCTTGACCATGGATTGCATTATTGCATTTTTATTAGGGATCCCTATTTTTCTTAAAATGCAATATAGCCTATATAGGTAAGTGAAGATGCAGCTTTCTAATAGTGAAAGAATTATTGAAATCGCTCCTGTAGTTATTGCGTGAAAACAATACAAACGAAAATACTAATGTTTCCTATTTATAAAATAGACGAGTTGCAAACAATTTATCAGTACATGAATTGTTCTCATAATTATTA
>JAEBDU010010085.1:0-33099 GCA_016802625.1 Heliconius numata | reverse complement strand
ACGAGCCTCGCTCTGGACGCCCAAGCACGTCAACAACTGATGAAAACGTTCAAGCAGTGAAGAAAATTGTTCTGGAAAATCGTCGAATCACTATCAGAGAAGTTGCTGAGGATGTTGGTATATCGCTTGGCTCGTGCCATGAATTTTTTTCTAACGTTTTGGGCATGAGACGTGTGTCAGCGAAGTTTGTTCCGAAATTGCTAAATTTTTTCCAAAAGAACCGTCGCATGAGCATCGCTCAAGAACTGTTGAATGACGTCAACGACGACCCAGATTTACTCAAAAGGGTCATAACTGGTGACGAATCATGGGTATATGGTTATGATATCGAAACCTATGAAAGGACGGAGATTTGCAACGATTGAAGAGATAAAGACTGCATCGCTGGAAGAGCTCAAGGCTATACCGAAAAGTGCTTATGAGAAGTGCTTTGACGATTGGAAAAACCGTTGGCATAAGTGTATTGTATCTGAGGGGGATTACTTTAAGGGGAAAACATAAATATTGATAAATAAATAAATATTTTTTCTTAAAAATACAAAGTCACCTTACTTTTTGAACACACCTCGTATGTATAACATTTATTAAATATTTGTATTGATGACATTAGTTGGAATGCCAGAACAGTGTCGTGGTTATTCTTATTCCGCTCGTATAATATCACTAACGTAACTATATTGTATGCCGCATACCACATATAAGACGCAAACGGATGTAAGTAATTTGATAATAATTGTAAGAATGCTCTTTTATAAATAAGTGAAGATCAAATTATCCAATTGCAACTTTCTGTCGAGGTCGTTACCGATCGTGGCGTAGCGGCATAGCGATTAATTGTAAATGCGACGGTTGTTAGTTTGATTCCCATTTGGAGGAATTAAATATTTTCGTTTCTACGATCTGATAACAACAAACAATCTGGCGACAACTAAGCGCGGCGTCGAGTTTCTATACAAGACCCAATATACGAGACAGATGATGTTTCAATAGTAAATTACATACAAAATCCTTAATATTGTATTATTTTAGTGCATGGTAGGTAGCTAGCACACGCCGCTATAAAATGTTTGAATTTTACACTCGGCAGTCACTGGCCTGCAATGCACAACTCGTCTCTGAAAAAGGAGGAATCGATAGGTCCCAAATGTTGTCAATGTTGTCGAACGGTGGACAGACGATCTGGCGGCATTAAGATCCTTGAGGCCTATGCCCTTGAAAGGCGGCTATGCCCTTGAAAGGCGGCTATGCCCTTGAAAGGCGGCTATGATGATGACGAGGAGCGATTTATTAAAAAAAATTAATTAGTTTTAAATTGATTTAGCTTTTCCACACATTCGCTCAGACGTACAGAAAGACAGGCAGAACGACGAAAGTTTTAAAGTTTCACAGTTAATTTGTAATTACACACTCATATCGACTTTATTTATACGTACACATTATGTATATAATGTAGGTACACCAGATAGGAACAGACGGAAACGAATGCTCTTACGACGCTACATCGCTACCCGGTTTCCGAGCGCTGGTGCCAAAGTGGACGCATCCTGCACCTTTGCTTGTATAGTATTGTATACCTCTAGTATTGTACTATGCACTATAGTTACGTTTATTACGATAGACATGATGAACTGACTCAAGGACGATAGTAAAGTTGATAACAATAGATGTTTTCTAAGACATTTTCTGTTCGAATTACGTGGAAGTATAATATAATAGGTGCTATTGAGAGTTTCGTGGCGTTTAACTACACTCGATATTTGTGGATTCAATTTCCATTGGGTTCAAGAGAGTAGCGTCCATCTGTAAATACGATTTTTGTGGTTCCTAACCCCAATAGGGCTCTACCGTGTAATCAATTGCTGTAAAGCGTGGAGCTAAAAAATATAGTAAACTGAAATATATTCTTTTGACAAATAAGTTTAGGTTAGTTAATGCAAGGTTTTGCTATCCTGAATCTGGATCCTGCATTGACGAAAGGAAGAATAAAAAGCTACTTGCACTACTTTCTGGTTACTAAATATTTGTATTCATAACACTTTCTTACTTTTAGCTATTTAAATAATCTAGTTTTACCAAGATATATGTATATAAAATTTCATAAAAAATAATTAGAACAGCAGAGCTTACTCCTTTTTTCCTTTAGGGTCAGTGGGACGCGTAAATTCATACATTAGTTAATTAAACATAGCGTCGCGTGTACTGTATGTGACTAGCAATGCTAATTTTACTGTGTAATAGCTAGACGTGTATACATTTGAATATATCTTTAAATGTTTATTTGATTATTTTTTATATAAATACCTACTGTTTTTCATGTTAACGCCTATGTGTTTATAAGGTCAAAATGGGCTTCTACGAAATAATTTATTTTATTACCTTTATATTAAACGTATGGTGAATGTTACTTGTTAACGCGCGGCGTTAAGGTAGAATCCTTAAGCATTCGTAGCCCAGTGGTGGTCGAGGAGCACAGTGAGGTTTAAGTGGGTAATGGATGTCTTACATCAGGTAATGACTCACATGGCATATGACTCGATTATAATATAAATTTGGAGAAAGGTTTCTTTATAATAAAAAAGGGGTATCTTTGCCTACCGTACCTATACGCGTAATATGGAACGTAATATTAGGTAAATGGAAAAACAAAGGTAACGCCGGAATTCTCAACAAATATGTCAACAGGCTCTCGCGAAATATAGGGCGCGGTGGTAAACACTTAATCAGTTTTGGCCTACTTCCTTTGGAGCTTTTTCTTGTATTCTACCCAAAACCAGGTAGAACAGAGCAGTCAACATTTTTGTTTTTTAGTTTTACAAACATATCTCTCTTTATCTTATACTGGCGTTGTCCCAGTGGTATAATGAAAATAACTAATTGTTGTGTATGCTACATATATGGCACATTATGACCGTTTGGGTTTGCGTGAAATGTTGGGAACGGAAGTATCTTAATGGGAGTGGAGTGTCTCAGGTTCCCTCTGCCTACCCTGCTGATACAGCGTAAAGCAATGAGTAATGCTTACATACACGTACACATGTACAAAGCTAATGACACTATTTCTGTTATTATAGAAATATTATCAAAATGGGATAATACCTTTTAGCAAATTGCTTAAAACAATTTGTGACTTAAAAAGGCGCTAGTTGACAATAATATTTAGTTGAAATGTAACAGTATTCATATTTTTTTATTAAGAATATTTATTTTTAAACAGCTTTACAAATTCATATTGAGATATTATGTTATTGATGAGAGAGATATTACAATGTGCTCGCGATTGTTCGATGGCTGCATTGATAAAACACGTTTTCAATATAGATTAGGAATCTTTAGTCTTACCATTTCTAGCGGTTGATGAGACGAGACTTTTTTTAATATAATATTGTAAACAATTTTTTACTTATTTAAAATTTTTTGCGTTAGAAAACTTATAAGTTTTATATCGCTTAAATGGTTCAAATTCAAAATATTCTTTATTCAATATATTATTATAAGCACTTTTGAATCGTCGAATGAACATATAAACAAAAAGCTACCACCGGTTCGGAAGGCAGTTCTGCTAGGAAGAGCCGGCAAGAAACTCAACAGTTGTGTTGTCAATTATAATTAATCCTATATCAGAATAAATTCAGTTTTATAAAATTGTTTTTTAGCTTGATTTGAAATTGACATTATATAAACCTTATAAACATAAAATCTTATGTATAATAAAGAAAGCCACCGTTGCTCGAAAGGTAGTTGTGCCGAAAGTTTGTTTCACCGAACAAACAGCAATCCAACTCCCCTCGTGACTTAGAAATTCATGATTCGGAAGATTCATCCAAGAATCGTTACCTCTCCCGATGTTGAAAAGGCTCCTTCGCTCGAGATCTCTTCTTCATAGTTAGTTCCCCTGCAGAAGGACTATTTGCACGTACTTCGCCGTAACGAGTTTTGTTGAGTGGAAGACAATACGAATTCGAAGGGAGGATTAAATTGCAACAGTGTTTATAGATGCCGCCATAGTCCCAAGGCAAACACTTGAGAAGGTTTTTATGTATTGACGATATATGGTCATCTATGTTTATGACTTTATATTGTTTCCTGATAATTACTAAGAGATCAGACGAGGCGCAGGGGTACAAGTGTGCGACTGTAAACGCGAATGGTTGTGGGTTCGCTCCCTACTCGAGGAAATTAAATATTTATTTAAATTTATATTTTCAAAACAAGGCAATGAGTTCCGCCACTCAATACGCAACGCCTCCTGAATTAGACAAAAAATGGAGAACGGAGTATCTTAACACTAGGTTCTCTCTGCCTACTTTGCTGTTTGGGTAATAGAGAGTAAAGTTAAGACAAGACAAAGTTAAGACTATAATGATACCTCAGGATATGCTGGATTAATGGTATGAATTAGTTAAATGATGATTTGATATGTTTAATATGCTCCATCCTGAACGGGTCTTTGCAACTAAGCCATGAACTATTTTGATTCAGTAATAAATGTGGGGTCATGAATAAAAATACAGTTATATATTACGTTCTCTTTTGACCTCACGCCTTATTCCACGTATAGCAATGTAGGCAGAGGAAACTTAGTTTTAAGACAGTTTAAGTTTTAGACAGTGCGTTCTCTACGTATATTACGTATGAACGTTTATTTCCTTCTTTTATTTCTTACAGTTTTTGATTTGAATGAACCTTTAATACAAATAATATTCATATATATTTATATATGTAAAATTAAAGTACATGAAAAAAAACAAGAATAATCTAATTAATTTGGTTACACTCCAGCTATAATAATTTATTTGTTTAACAAACAAATATTCCATTGTTCCCCAAAGCCGCTATTAAACTTCGCAGTGAACTTTTAAAGTTTCTCAATGCAACACAAACCGCCTATATGTGGCACGAGAGGCTCGCACTGTGCGCCACGAGTCCCTAATAAATTATTCATGAATCAGTCCTCTTGACTCAGCGCAGCCATCTCGAGTGGCGGCCATCGGAAATATTATGTCACCGTTAATTGTGTTTTATTTATTCATAGTTTTGATTATTATACGCTAGGGTCGAGTGAGAATTATTCATATTTTGAACGTTTGTTGTAGAATAATGATAGAAAAAATATTTATTATAGGTTAGTTATGTTTAGAAATTTAAATTGAAAAGTAATTTTTCTTGCATTGAACAGGTTCTTTCTCAACTTTTTAGTAACGAATGTAAACTAAGCATTATTCAAATTCAGAAATCTATAACATAAGAACTGACAAATGCACTATAAGCAAATGTATTGTTTCTACCAATGTAGCAAAAGCTGAGGAATGCGTCGTATAAGATTTTTTTTACTTTGATATTTATCTTATTGTATGAAATTATATTCATTACACTTAATTATTATAACTTTGAATAAAATATTTAAATATTCAATATCCTCATTCTTACCCTAAATAATTTAAATACATATGATTAAGAAATTCTTTTAAATTTCATAAATTACAACAATAAGAAAAATCACGCTCACTAGTTGCATGCAACAATTACTAAATCAGGTTTCGTTGGAGTACATAACCCCACGATTATTATAAATACGTAGCTCTATTACGTCATATTTAACCGGTTATTTTTGTCTACAGGTACAGATGGATCAAGAACGGCAAGCCCTTCGAATACACGAGCTACGATAATCGAATCTCGCAGCAGCCTGGCCGTGGTACACTCGTGGTGAGCAAACCCCGCGACGAGGACCTCGGGCAGTACCAATGCTTCGCCTATAACGAATGGGGAACGGCTACGTCCAATTCAGTTTTCGTAAGAAAAGCGGAATTGAACTCGTTCAAGGAGACCGATGGCTCTCAAGTGTCGATGACTGCGCATGAGGGTGAGCCCTTCAAGCTGACCTGTTCCCCACCCGATGGTCACCCAAGTCCAAATGTGTATTGGATGTTACAAGGCGAGCAAGGGCAGCTCAAAACGATCAACAATTCTCGCATGACGTTAGACCCCGAAGGTAACCTCTGGTTCTCCAACGTGACCAGATTCGACGCAAGTGTAGACTACGCGTACACTTGCGCAGCGAAATCCGTGTTCCGAAACGAGTATAAATTGGGCAATAAGGTGTATCTGTTAGTACAACAGGCGGGAACCTCGGCCGCCTCCAACAAACACGCGCCGACAAAACAGTACACCTCTAGGAGGGTGGAGAAAGCATGGAGAGGCAAGAAAGTCGAGCTCTACTGTATTTATGGCGGAACGTGAGTAGCTTTTATTTATTTTCTTTTTTTAACGCGATGATTGATGCCCGCATGGTTCTTAATTCAATATGACATTGTAAATTTACATTGTCTGTTCTGCATAATGGAAATCTCAATATTCTTTATTTATTTTCATTCTTATTGAAATATAACAATATAATACAGAAGTACGCGGTTTCAGTTTAAAAAACATAATTAAAAAGGATACATTAATCTTCTCCATACATCGTAGCGTAATACTTGAACTACTTAACAAAATGGGGCAATGACATTATAATACATTTTCCAACAATTCTTTTGGCTTTATAGGGTACAGCGTTTGCCAAGTAGGTCGCCTTTTAGGATACTTGTCCTTTATATTTGCAATGCAGATCTTATAATTATGAAATTCTATGATTCAACTCTACTGACTACTGGCGCCTATTGAACGCGTCATTAGTGGACTGCACTGTTTTTATAGTTTTCTCGCATAAGGAGGAGGGTAGGCAGAGATAACCGTAGGGTTGAGACACTTTGTTCCCCACTTTCCACCCAAATTTCGAGACATTGCCTGTTGAGTGGCGGGATTCAACACTGCGCTTTGTGCAACAGAGTATTAATCATGACTGGCGCCTATTGCGTGCGTCATTAGTAAATGGACAATAATTGTTTTTAATATATACAATCATTTAGGTTCCTGCGTCGAATAAACCTTGGATAGCACAATCTGGACCACGTCCTATTGTTATTTGTTTATTATTATTATTATATATGTGAATGTGGTTATTTGTTTATCTATTTTTGTTCTAGAATTTTGATTTTGATAGTAGTGTACTTGTATTTTATAAATAATTCAGTTTTGACATAGACGATGCAAGTGGCGCGGGTTCGAGGCCCGCTACTTCAATTTTTTGTTTTCAAATAATATACACAAGGACATATCACAGGATTGTAAACGAGACGCTTGCGGGTTTGATTCTAACGTAAAGTTAATAATTTTTACTCTCTCGCTCTGGCAAGAAGACATCGCGGTGTTGAGTTACGCCAATCGATGTTTCGAAAATTGGGTAGAAACTGATACCCTCTACCTTAGGATACAGCTTTAAGCTATTTATTATACATATGTAGACTCGAATAGAATTAAAGTCAGAAAAAAAAAACGATTTACTTCGGGTTAATGAACGTTTATCTTTAGTTATAAAAGGCATACTGGGTTAAGAATTAAAATTCATAGTTTTCAGTATTGTTATACAATGAAAGATTGTTTCAACCACTATTCCATTGAAAGTAGTTCATGGAATACTGTAATTATGGTTGAGGAGTCCTTATAGAAATATATACGGATATCTCTTTTAATTTTAATGCAAATAATAATTGTTTTTTTTTTTTGCATTTAGTTTCATGTTATAATATATATTTTAAGTATCTCCTTGACTTACTTTTTTGTATTATGGTTATTTACTTCCTGTATTTATAAAGCTTAACGATGAATGTATCCTTTTTAACCGACTTCTGTAAGAAAAGGAGGTTATCAATTCGACTGTATTTTTTTTTATTTGAAAGGTATAGCTTCCCGAATGGTCCCATTTTTTTTTGGTCCATGTCTGACAATGGTATCCATGAGAAAATCACATAAGTCTTAAATTTGCATTAGGCATGTGCGCGACTAATAGCCGAATAACTCAATGTCGCGCCAACCGATTTTGATGATTCTTTATTTTTATTTGAAAGGATATACTTCAAGGATAATTTGGTCAAAGTTTGGTTAGGTTTCGATTATGGAATCCGGAGAAAATTGAGAAAGTTTGTTTTTTTTTGGTAAAAAATTGATTTTACTGTAATAGTTACAAGCAAAAACTTTTTAAATTGATGTCAGAAGTGAGATTCCTGATGGTTGCATTTCTTTTCAACCAACCTCAAAAGAGGAAATTCTCATTTTCAACCAACTTCAAAGAAGGGAGATTCCCAATTCGCCCGAATACTTTTTATGTATGTTCTTGTTAATATACCAAAATGTAACTTTGCACAAAAATAATACCTAATTAAATGAAATTTTACATAGGAGAATCACAACCACTCGTTGAGAACCACTACCACCACCATCACCACTCGTTTAAGAAGCATCATTTTAAGATCTACCCATCACTTAAAATCATAAAATAAATTAATTTTTAACAAAAAGAAAAACCGACTTCTAACAACGAACTAAAAAGTGAAAAATAATTTTACAAAGATTTTATAATTTTGAAGTCGGTGTCAAACTAATGCTACAACTCCCTTACTACAATATCTAATTACTAAGCTTGTTTGTTTTACTTGCCACCGACTTCAAAATTATAAAATCTTTGTAAAATTATTTTTCACTTTTTAGTTCGTTGTTAGAAGTCGGTTTTTCTTTTTGTTAAAAATTTATTTATTCATATGAGCTTATTTGAACGTAATGAAAATGACGCTCATACTATATAAAGAATATTTAAATTTCTTTAAAAAAAACTTAAAGATTTGTAATTTTGTATATATATTTTTTTTATTTTTAAAGTTGCATTTTAAGTTTATACAATTCAACTATTCATAATTATTATAAACTTTAAAAAAAGCTCTAAACTTAAACCGTTTTAACAGGCCATTGCCACAAGTAGTGTGGCTCAAAGACGGCCAACCTATAATATCGTCGCAGCGAGTGACACAAGACAACTACGGCAAGACTCTGGTGATAAAGCGCACCGGCTACGAAGACCAGGGGACGTACACTTGCGAGGTCAGCAATGGTGTCGGTACAGCTGAAACTTACTCTATAAAGCTTAATGTTGAAGGTGAGTTCAAGTTTTTATTTTGTGTTTTGTGTCAATGGCTGGCTGGCTGTCTTTTGTTGAGGTCTGTTGTGTTGATTAGATTTGTAAAAATGTTTGAATTAATGTGTTAAAATCTAAATTTTGTATGTCTGTCTATTTTAATTTTTCCTTTATTATGAACGCAATGTTTGTAGTGATGGCGTTCGTATATATTAGGATTTAGTTAAGAAATAAATAACGGGGCAAGTGCGAGTCGGGTAACCACCGACGGTTTCGAATTCAAAATTGTAGGTCAAAGGGAAGTACCACTTATACAAATTGACAAATTTTAGTTTGCTTACAATCTTATGGGTTTCATATGGGTTCCACTTTTTTCTTTTTAAGGTACGGAGCCCTAAAAGTAATAATGACAATAGAACAGGTGTTTTTTTTATACAAACTTTGATTTGAACTCACGTCCCGTAGGTAATAGTAAACGTTTTGATTGTGTGCGACATAGAATATAAATATTAGATATATCAGTTAAATATCATATCATTACATTATAATGGTTTTATTAATGTAAAATGCAAAATCACTTTTTAATTAATCTTTCATTCAATTTCGACTTCGATTCTAGAAGCTTATAGTCGAAGTTGCACTGTAAAAGTTACGCGTCCTGAACAATGGAAACCTCTGAAAGCTCTAAAGTACTTTACGTTCATGCAATTTAACTTGTGTACATGGAGCTTTTAAGCCTTTTGATATGAGGAAGACTACCGTAGAAAATAAATATTTTTAAAGTAAAACTTTTATTATAGAAGTAAATATTTGTATTTATAGTTTCTTTGTTTGTTATAAATAAAACATACAAGTCGATAGTACAAATGCAATTATACACAAAAACTAATTATTTTAAACGTTATCAGAACGCTGAAAATAGTACTGTATAATATTTATTTTACTTTACAAAATGAAGCGAGGCGGTGAGCTTTGTCATTCAATGCGTAAAGTCTCGAAAATGAATGCCTCGCCACTGGGTTCCCTTTGCCTACCTTGCTAGTTATGGTATGCAGAAAGCTAGGAAAATAGAGACTGAATCCAGTTTCATCTCATCATCATCATCATCAGCCTGTCCTCGTCCACTGCTGGACATAGGCCTCTCCAATGGCACGCCATTGAGCTCGATCTTCAGCTCTTCGCATCCAGCCGCTGCCCGCTACTTTGCGAATATCGTCACCCCATCTAGCTGGAGGACGTCCTACATTACGCTTGCCGAGGCGTGGTCTCCACTGTAGAACGCGCTTACCCCAACGGTCATCGGTTCTGCGGCAAATGTGACCAGCCCATTGCCACTTCAGCCTGCTAATCCTTTGGGCTATGTCGATAGCATTGGTTCTCTGTCGGATAACTTCATTTTGAATTCGATCCTTCAGAGATATTGCAAACATAGCCCTTTCCATAGCACGCGTAGCACGCATAGTTTCATCTACCAAAGCCTATTTACGATAGTTACGAAGTGGAAAGTTTTAGGGTTAGAACTTAAGACACTCAGACGTACTTCATATTCGCAGTTGAGGGCAAGTTGGATAACAATTTGCCTTGTTCAACGTGTGTAGTGAGTAATGGCGGAATAATATATACCTACATAGATTTCTTGTGGACTTTACTTGTATACATTTCTCTTCTTTGATGATGACTTTTCTGCAAATGTGGAAACTTTGATTGAACTTATAGTTGTAATTGTTGAAGTTGATATTATATTCTGTTTATTACCTATTTAGATTCTTCCAAATTAGACTTTATTTAGCCTAATTATCATAAATTCCCCAGGCAAATAGTTGTTTATAATATTAGGGAGAATGAGAAGACATTTTGATAATTTCCTAGAAAGTAGGCATGTTACAATAGAAAAAAACATTTTTAGAAAGTTGAAAAATAAGTAAAAAAAAAACTAGGAACCCAATTTAGTACTATATTTTTTTTTATATATCCAAACTCATTAATCATAAACAGTAATCAACTCTAAATTGCCTAACCGCTAACGTAACGTAGATTAAACGACCAGCAGCGCCGAGCAGACGCCATACAAAATCGGTCATGGATAATCTTGACTTGAGTTTCAACGCTGAAAAATATTCTCAACTTTTAATAAAATCTCGCGACCAAGCAACCCTGAACAAGTGCCCCTTTAGAATTTCCGTCCTCGTGAATATAGTAACGTAACGGGGTTATTTATTTAACGTACCTACAGCCTACAGCTTTCATGTGAGTCGGGCGTGATGCTCGTTGGTAGAGCGTCGCTGTGCCAGACCTGCCTATTTATACGATCGTAATATATAGTCTGATTACGCTCACCTTACAAATGAAAGGGCAGACTGCTCGTGTAATTACGTTTGTGCGCTCTGCGTTGCGGGGAAAGCTATTATATTATTTGTTACTTTTTTCTTGTAGTGACTTAAAGGAAATATGAAGTTTGTTTTAGAAGATAGAGTAAAAGTTTGGTTTGGTTCCTTTAATTTCTAGGATGTGAACGTCATTATAATGCAATGAGGAGTTTACTGCCGATTGAACTTAATGTAGACCGATATTTTACGCTTAAGGCACTAGTAAAAATAAATTTAATTCTTAAAATAAATAAATATTCCATATCCAAGTGGTATCTATAGACCTGATGACATATCCAATGTCACATGCCATGATTGCTCTATATATCATAAACGCCTCCAGTAATTTAGTTGTAATAGCGGCCCGGAAGTCCTCCTCTAATACGTCCAATTGGGTACGCAGACGACCTTTTAAGGGCGGAATATTTCGGACAAAGGACATCGGCGTTTCTGTGCGATCGAATTATGGCGTTCCGGTCGTATGTTTATGATTTAATAAACGTACCGCTTTTTTTAGTTGCGTTCGCGAAATATACTTTTTTTACGTTTTGTTCTAAAACAATAGGTCTTTTTGCTACATATGAATAGATTGCGTTAAGGATTTTGTAGGGACTACTTCGTTTTTGGCTTTACAGCACTTTAAAATCCACAGATACATGGAATAGAATGTAAACTGTTTAAATATGAGGAAGATTCTTTTGCAATGAGAGAAGAATCCATTGTCTACTAGATAACCTCGCACCGTTCTCTTCAATGACCGATGTGCATACCTTACTCCCGGTCCCAGAGAGCACATCTCATACTATGTAATGTAGTATTATACCAATTGTCCAGTATATATGTATGTACGTACGTACAGTTACGCGCCACCACGCCGCAGTAATTGTGTCACGCGAATAACTCCGTAGCGTGCACGCAACTGACGGATTACAAAGTGTTATGCATTAGTGGGATAAATAAACAATGGTGGTGATATCATTGTTGCGTAGTTGATGTGGATGCCTTCGACGGTTGTAGGTTTGGTTCTCAGTTAGGGAGTATTGAAATGTTCACTATGTTTTAATATATGTCATTGGAAACAGAAGGAAGGAAAGATACCGATTAATATCCCACAAAAATGTCGTTACATTAGGCAAAGGCGATATAGTGATTAGTTTTTATTTATACAAATATAAATTTGTGGGAAAAATTGATGAAACTTAAGTTCTAGGACAAGTGTGGCGTGCTAATAAAAATGTGTTATATGCGATGACATCATAATTCTTCGTTATTAATTTGAGCTAGCACTGTTAGAATGGTGATACTCGACTCAAATTTTACGACGCCCCGGCTGATGCCGTTTCCTGTTTATCTTTATCTGATATATTAAATTAATATGCTGAACGAAATACTCGAAGGAGTTTTGATTATAATATAGAAATCTATACTAATGTTATAAAGCTGAAGCGTACGTTTGGTGGAATGAGTAAATTTCAGGAACTACTGGTACTTTTTTGTTGGTCAGTCCATTTAACGAGGAATGCTCAGAATTACTTCCCGTGCTTAAAATGTATCATGTGTCATACCCAACTCACAATTATTTCCAATTATTTCACCACGGGGACAAAGCCGCAGTTAAAACCTAGCTATAGATAAGATTAAAAGTTAATGCACCAAGTATTTTAGGGTGCCTTTATCCCTCATACTGTATAAACACTTACGGGTTGGAAAAACCAGATTTATGATGTTTACTCACTCAAACGTTCTTTTTAAAAAAAAGGGGGAAAATAATTAACGAGAAAATCTTTTCAACATTAAGGTGTCACTGGCATTGTTTGGGGCTTCGCATGCACGAGTCTAACACGCGATCACTATACGAGGGGACCACGATACAATGGTTCCGTTCTAATATTTAACGCAAAGCGTGCAAGAATAATATGGAATAGCGTAGAAAACTGGTTATTTTTTTGGGAATTTTTGTACTAAAAATCGCTATATTTATTTGTATGTTATGTTGGCCTCGCCCCTTACTTTATGGTCTCATTCGTTACGCCGATAGAAACCACCCTCGAGCGGATTATAAATATCGCTTTTTATACTACTTGTTACTGTTGTGTGTATTTGCGAAATCGTTAAAAAAGAATTGTATGCGCAACCCTCGGTTATAAATCTCTTATCCTATTATCCTGTTCTACAGTCATGTATTTATTTTAAAAACAAACAAATATAATTATGTATTATTTATATTAAACATTTCATGCTTTTTCAGCTGCACCGTTCTTCATCGAAGAGCCCCAATTCCAAAACTTGGCGGAAGGAGAAACAGCAATCATTAATTGTAGAGCGGAAGGAACGCCTGAGCCTCAAATATCGTGGGTGCACAACGGAAAGCCCATAGAGCAAGCGGAGTTTAACCCACGACGCCAAGTTTCACCGAACTCCATCGTTATAACGGAATTGGTGAAGAAAGATACGGGAAATTATGGGTGCAACGCGACCAATTCCAACGGTTATGTCTACAAGGATGTCTTTATTAATGTCCAATGTGAGTATTGTTTTATTATTTTAATATAATACTTGGTAGATAATACATATGGAGACTACTTATTACTTTTACTATATATTACATTTAGTAATAATAAGAATCCATGTGATTGCGCTGAAATTTGTTGTTTTTTGTTTACAAAACGTTTTTGTATAGTCTTCAACAATTCATAAAAGAAAAAAGAAAGATTAGGCTTAAGAGAATCTAATGTTACGACACAGTTTTAAACTTTGCTGTTTTATATACAAATACCACGAAAAGTATATTTAACGTACAATGCGCCTTTGTCGGAATTAATAACTTATATTAAGAAATTAAAAAAGTAAAAATCTTATACTTCAAAATATTAAAACTTTGGTATATTCACATTATTAATAAAAGGAGCTAATTTTATTAGTTAGATGTAACACATGTTATTTGGTTATTCATAGAAATGACGAGACAAACGGTTTATGAGTCACACAAAGTTTTATTATTAAAACAGTTTATCAGAGTAGTTATTTATGTGAATTGTAACGACTAAACGGAATAAATGTTAATTTATTAATAAAGTATTCATTAATAACCTCTTAAGGAAACATTAACTATATTTTTTAATTATGTAGAGATTAATATTAATTATAAATTTAGTCTTAGTTAGTTTAGTTTAGTCTTACGTTACAAAGAAATTGGAAAGATATTCCATGCTATTAGCGTGGAAACCGAACTTTAAGCCATCAATTGTCGGTTTTAATAATATATTTTAAACAACAACAAATTAGTAACGATTTCTACATAAAAACTATTACTCCAAACTCATATTAAATATAATGAAAAAATATTTCCTTTGCCCTTAATGTTATTTTAAATGGTCATTTGTCGGTTTTTATTGGTCTAACAGCGTCTAACCATACAATAACTGTCACTTCTAATTTAACTGTTTTAAAAGCTACCCAAAATGTTATATCCTCTATTTAGTTGTTATTTGAATGTATTACCGTCTGTCCTGTATCATTGACGTTACGTGTACTTGTCATTGTCTGGTTGTGGGTTCGATCCCCGCTTCAAGGTATGATTTTTTTTTCACTTTTCCACTCTAGGAGTCAAAGCGCGATGTTGAATTCCGTCATCCATGCATGGTCCTAACGCTACCCGGTTCTCCAGCCTTTAATATGCTCCACAATTAAAATAAAAGTTTTCCCACAAATTTAACTTGAAGGACTACACTACTTTACTTCTCTAAATACAAAGACTTCCATTAGCACCAATTGTTCGAAAAATCTTTACAGATGACATTCCCAAAGGTTTAAGATTAATATTAAAAAAAAGCAATCTCATCCCAAAAAAACGGATATTTATCTAAATCGTTACAAAACTAAATCGCTTGTACGATATCTCATTCATCTGAGCAAAAATACAAAAAAAAAACAGCCAGCTGTGCTTTCCTGCCGAATCGAATGAGATCACGATGTATGAATCATCTGCTACCCCCAGGCCCTAATGTCGGAATTCGGGTGCGGCTACATGCTATAGGGAACGTTTTTTGAAGTTCATCCACCCTTCGCACCTTTTTGTTTAGTTATCGATTATATTACGTATCGGTATAGATTTTATATATTTGCCCTTAAGAGTTGGATGTTACGCGTGATTGGCTCTGTGCGGTGTTCAAGGGCTATTGATCAATTTTGTACTAAATGTCAGTTAAATGTCTTGTGTATTTCTGTATGTGAACGTAGTGTTTAGGCTTTGGTTTAAGGCGACGCGGCTGGTTGTTGGTTCGATCCCCACACGAGGAACTAAAGTATTTGCATTTCACGCTGTTTCCCGCACATAGCAGGGTGGCACAGGGAACCTAGTGTTAAGACACTCCGTTCCTCACTTCGTCGCTCTGGTGTCTAGGCAAAGCGCGGCGTTGAGTTCCGCCACTCAACACGCAATGCCTTCAGAATTCGGCGAAAAGTGGCAAATGGAGGGTGTGCGGGAAGCAGGTTTGATTTTTAGATAGAAGTTTAGACTATTGACTATTAAGTCTTACATAGAATTTGAACATAGGAGGATACCCGAATGTATTTTGCATTATACATATTACATACTTAGTACCTACATATAGATAGAGGTTAGCACAATGAAGCCTTACGCGTTTGCGTATTTCCTCTAAGGAATGCTTAGAAGTTTTTAATTGGATTAAATTTCTTTATTACTACCTATTTCTTAACATATAAGACGATTATTTTTTTATAATAATGACGTTTGAAGATAAATCTTAAAAGCATTGAACATTCTGTTGCGCAAACGGGTATTTTTAGTATCTTGCGTAAATATTCCTTGGGCTTGTAATAACTGACGCAGTTGGAAGTTTAGTTTTATTTAATTGCATAGCTTTTAGTCTAACTCAGCTTGAGGGTAATCTATGTTGTTTATATTTTCTCTTCAAGTATATAAATGTAGTTCTCGTTAGCCAATTTAAAACGCAGTTTGGTTCTTGAAATGAATGGAAATCTAAAAAATGAATTACCTCTTTTTACATAAGGAAATTTAAATAATTTGCCATGCAAAATTAAAAACAAAAATAATTATATTTTTTTGTATAAATGAAAAAGTGTTGCTATTTGAAGTCTTAAAATAAACTGTTGCACTTTTTACTAAAAAAACAGTAATTATAATAATACAACTTTACGGCACAAGAGCTCTTACAACCCGCTCGACCGCTAAAACAAAAATAGGCTGCAATATGCATTTCTCACCTCACCTCATTGTGTTTCATACTAAACGTTTCACTCGAAGCTAATTTCGGTTCACCCCAATCGCCACGTGCCCTACCAACCCTCAACACGGGTAGAGACCCTCGCTGAAATACTTGTTTAATTAACCAATTTGGCCAATGAACGTCAATATTGTCTAAAGAGGCGAGGTAATGTATGCCTCGTCAAAATGAAATTAGAATTTTGATTGTTTAATCTTAAAGGAATTGTTTAGTTAGTGGAATGAATCTGATATTGTAAATTGTTTTATTTTAAAGATTTATAATTTTTTTTTATAAAAGGTACAAATATTTTGAAAAATTGCCTAAAATTTTGGATATAATTGGGTCTGAAACAGGTTAAAAAGTCGTGTGTTTGTACTAAATATGTAATTGCTATAATAATATACTGTAACATTATACTCTTTCCTTAATATTCCATTAAATTTTCACCTTGACTAATATCAAATATAAACATCAAAAATATTGTTAGTTCACGTTTTATATCGTGCCAGCGAGTATGTGATCATGACAAAATGACGTCATATTACAAAGTAACTAATATTTGGTACTTTATGAATATAACTATGTATATACAGGGTGGAAGAGGCAGCGCTTCTTTTACTGAAACTGCATATAGGGTAAAATATTTCAAACCCAGAATTAAAAAAAATAATCAAGGTACCTCAACGGTTTGGACGTAGGATTTTTTTTTCATTTGACGATTTTTATCCATACCTGTATTTCGTATCACGCACACATACGTATGCGACGTTGCCGCTTTGACAGATAAGTGTGTGCGTGCCTATGTTATACTTTACAAATGGCGTTTTATTTTAAAACGATAATTTTATTTTTTATTTTGTTTGAAAAAAAAACTTTTTCATTTTTGAGAATTATTTTTTTTCCGAATTATATTAGGCTTTTATAGAGTAGTTAAAACTGTGGTTTCATTTAAAGTGGCGCTGACAATTCCACCCTGTATATGTAGTATTTATAAAGATAATTATTATCTTTTTCATTTTTTAAAAATAAAATAAGTCATATATAACTTTATTGTCCTTTCTTATATTTTTATTGAAAATTTACCTTGGCGTAGGATTAACTATTGCAGTCCAACGCCTGACAAGTAATCCAGCCCATAAAACTTTGAGACATTTCAATTAGTCACCATATCCCCTGCGTCGGTCTAGATTTAGGCCTAGATTTAAGTCTAAACGATGGCATTAGGGACATCCGCAGTTCTCCACTGTAGTGTACCCACGCCCACATTTCAATCTACCGAATGTGGCGGATGTCTTACTTAGCATACGTACCTTTGTCGCTATGTATACATACCGGTATCGTTGTGACATTAATTAATTGTTGTTATATCATTAACTATATATATTGGACTTTCCATGATGTATATAAATTATTTCAATTAAATATATAAGATGCAGCTTTGTTTTATTAATGATATTGTCGTTATTATGTTACTAAACAATGTTGTGTTTTAAATGGAACTTTCCGCAAAATATTAATAACAAATAAAAAAGCTAACAAACTCTACACGAATCGAACTCTTATTTGTATCTATTATAGGATATGTATTATTGTAAAACTTTAGACTAAAATTCTAATAATAATTAAAATTTGTCTTTTGCAGTATAGATTGTAGGAAAGACATTAAAAGTTCCAATTGATTTGTCCTTAGTTTTAATTTGTACTGCTAATTGTTATAAGCGTGTGTCGCGATTGCAATCTATAATTTTGATAAATAGCACAAGTGAGAATAAGGTTCCACTTCTGTCGTTTAGTGCTTATAATTAGCGTATCTAGAGATATTTTCTGGGAGGGGGTTCAATTCCTACTCGCTATAATAATTATTATTAATTTATTTTCGTTTGCCTGCTTTGGGAAATAAAGAGTGGCGTTGATTTCCACCGCACACTCAGTCTCGCAATATTATTGTTATAATTGAACAAAACGTTCCTATGTTCCTTTTGTCTATTCGTTTTTATGCGGGAAAGAGCGTGACGCTAAAAAATGGTATTTACGTCTTAAGTAATAAATTATTTTATTGTTTAATAATAGGTATATAGAAATCAAACATTATCACAGAAAATGTTGTTTTACTATGTAACCACTTAAAAATCGTGGATAATAAAACTAAATTTGAATAAAATTTTATGGAAACGTCACGAATTCATACTAATTCATTTGGAAGTATATTTAGGAACAATTAAAAAAAAATAGCTAGGAACATTTTTTTCATCTTTCCTTTAACTTTATAAAATATTTTATTCACAATTTCAGCAATCCCGCCAGAAATTAAAGAGGGACCAGAGAATTTGACCAAAGTTGACGGATCTGAAGCTGTACTTAAGTGTCGAGTTTTCGGCGCACCCAAGCCCATCGTGAAGTGGATGAGAGACGACGTCGATGTCACCGGTGGCAAGTAAGTGTTGCAGTTTGTGGAAATTATTTTTATTTGTTTTTATATTTATTGTGCGATATTATTAGATTTTTCATTTTTAACGATTCGTTGTAGTAGCTTAAACTTTGTAGAAGCGTTGTGACTACAGAGCTTAACGTTGAGATTCTTATACGCTTGTTGGTAATTATTTATGTTGTTAACATATCTGTAGAATTTTTTGTACAAATTGCTGTTACACAAAGATATGTAGTGTTTAAGTTAGTATTCAGTATAGTGTATCACAATAACTACTTAATAATTTGTAAGTACAAACTAAGTATGATTTTAATATTTTATGAATAAATAAGTTTCTACCTAAAAAGCATACTATTAAACTATAATGTTAAACTAAAATAAACTTAATATATTATTATCCATCAAATACAAATTTAATTTAAATATAAAAAATTAAACACACTAAACATCTAATAATTTACCATTTGCATACATCCTACCAGTAATCAAATTAGGTAGCTATTAATTAACATAGCAATCATGGTTTAAAATAGCATCATTACATTACCTAAGGTGATTGACACAATTACTGTTACCGATGTCCTGGAGGAGGTCGCCCACGCTTCTATTCTATACTATAACTATAATAGGTGGAGACTGGGCTACATGGGTCTCTCATCTATTGATACTACATTAATAAATAGTATATGAATAATATTTATAATATATATATTTAATTTTCACAGATACAATATAACCTCTGAAGGAGATTTGGTTATTCGTGATGTGTCGTACACAGACGTCGGCACCTACCAGTGCTACGCTAAAAACAAATTCGGAGAGAAGTCTGCTTTTGGTTCTCTTACAGTTAAAAGTAAGTAAACACGGACATGATAATTCAGTAATATTATAGAAAGTTTTTTAGTATATATACTAACCTATTTTACTTTACTTCCATAGAAAGAACAGTAATAACGGACAAACCGGAACACTACGAAGTAGCAGCCGGCTCGTCAGCTACCTTCCGTTGCAACGCACACGCTGATGATTCACTAAGACTAGAAATAATATGGCTGAACGACGGCCAGCCTATTGATTTTGAGAATCAACCTCGATTTAGAATGACTAACGATTATTCCCTCCTTATTTCTGATACTACGGAGTTGGACTCTGGAGAGTATACATGTATTGCTAGGACGGCCATCGATGAAGCTAGAGCTCAAGCTACTCTTACTGTTCAAGGTGGGTTATTTGATATATCTTTTTAATCTTTATAGAGTTATATCTTTTATATCTCTGCTACCTTCTATCCATTTATAGTAATATTGAGGTGAAAGAGTGTTTGGTGATAGAATGAAATACTTTTGTAATCTTTTAACTCTAACATTAAGGTTGTATAAATAAAAACAAATGATACCTAAAATAATGAACCAAAAAGAAACTAAGTGAATTATATAAATATTTTCATCAGCACCTGATTATTAAAAAATACTTTAATTTATTATAATAATATTTCGCAGACAAACCAAACCCACCAGCACTCGACGGTATTGAATGCCACGAAAAGGTAGCAACACTACGTTGGCACTCCATGGGAGACAACCGCGCGCCCATCCTGCGTTTCTCCATACAATACAACACAAGCTTTACCCCCGACACGTGGGACTTGGCCAGTGATAGCGTACCAGCCATAGATACCTCGTGGACTGTAGAACTTAGCCCGTGGGCTAATTATACATTTAGGGTTATAGCCTGGAATAAAATAGGACCGTCGGCCCCGTCGTCTCATTCGGATGTTTGTACCACTCAACCGGATGTGCCTTATAAGAATCCGGATAATGTTGAAGGGAAAGGACGTGAGCCTAATAATATGGTTATTTCTTGGTCGGTAAGTGGATTGTTATATTTTTTAAAATTTTAAATATTTATAAAATGTTTAGAAAAGATTTTTTTGTCAACATTGTGTGTTTGACGAGATTTCTTTTGATCTTCTGTATTATTCTGTTTTTTATTAAAATTCTAGAAAATAAAATATTTATTTAAATTTATATTTTCATTTCTTCGCTCTGGTGTCATCGAATCAGTCAACACGAAACACCTCTACCTAGGTTCTCTCCACCTAATCTGATGTGTGCGGCATACAGCGTGAAGCTGATTTAATTTAATTTTTTAAATAACATTTTTCTCCAGAAAATGCCCCAAATCGAGCACAACGGCCCCGGTTTTTACTACTCGGTGTCATGGCGTCGCAACATAACGGGTGCTTCATGGAGCGACGTGCAGGTGCCCGACTGGCAGCAGGATGAATACGTGGTGTTGGACACACCCACCTTCCAGCCTTATAAGATAAAGGTAACTTAACTTTGCTTCACGCTTTATCCCTAGTGGGATAGTCAGAGGGAACGGAGCGCCAATCGCTGCGGTCTATGCATATGTACCTCTTTCGCCTCGTCCACTGTCATCAACATTTAGAGATAGCTCCTTTATATCATCGAACTTCGAACTTTAGTTAGTTTTTACAGTATCAGTAAGGAGCTATCGGTAAATTACGTCACGCATTAAGTACTATTGAGGAGGAAGTGTGATATTTTATGACTATGTTCTTCATTTATCAATTTAAATTCAATAAAGGTGATATTGCTTTTTAAGTTGCGGAATTTTACATTTTTTTAAGATCTCTTTCAAAATTAAGCAGATTGTAAAGACTAACACTAGGTTCTCTGGCTATCACTTTAAATTAATTGTGTTATATAAACTAACATACATCCAAATCAATATGTAAATTATAAAGAAACATACATTAATACACATTATTATTATTATAGGTGATAGCTGTAAATCGCAAAGGTATATCAAACGTAGCACCAGTAGAAATAGTCGGCTGGTCCGGGGAAGACACTCCCATGCAGGCTCCCATGAATTTCACCCTAGTCCAAGTGACTACTGGAACAACAGCATTACTCAGCTGGAACCCAGTAACTCCTGAGTCAGTCCGAGGACACTTCAAAGGGTACAAGATACAAACCTGGACAGATGGTGAAGAAGACAGGCCTAAGGAAATCTTGGTTAAAGCAGATGCGTCTAGTGCCTTAGTGTCGAAGTTCAAACCGTTTAAAAAGAATAACGCAAGAATTTTAGTCTATAATGGAAGATACAATGGACCCCCAAGCGAAACTCTAAGTTTTGTCACACCCGAAGGAAAACCGGGGACAGTTAGATCTTTTGAGGCGTACCCCATTGGATCTTCCGCAATGTTGCTGAAATGGGACAAGCCTATAGACGAAAATGGCGTCCTTACCGGCTACAAAATATATTACCAGAAAGTCTCAGGCACTGCTCTAGGACCATTACAAGAAAGGAAAAAGGAAATTGATCCCAAATTCGACAGAGCAAAACTAGCCGGATTGGAACCCAATACTAAATACAGGATAGAAATCCGTGCTAAGACGAAAGCAGGGGAGGGAGATAAGTATTATGTGGAACAAACGACTAAAGCCATGGTAAATGCTGTTCCTGACGTACCAGTGTTTGAAACTAGTACTTTACCGGCTAAAGAAGGAACTGCTCATATATTAGTACGTTGGGTTCCATCTCTAGATGGTCACCCTGGCAGCCATTTCGTAGCGTGGTATAGATTAAAGGGACACAATGATTGGATGCAAAGCAACGAAGTAACGGAGGATGATTATGTGATCTTGACGGGATTGGAGCCGGGGCAAGAGTACGAGGTGAAAGTGACGGCTCATGACGGTGAATACTTTAGTTCTAGTGAAGCTAAACTGGTTGATACAAATGTTGGTGAGTATGATTTGTTTTTTTTTATTACTTAAGTTATATGTTTTGACGTGTGCATGGACTCTTTAATAACTTTAGTAGACATCTCTATGACTAATATTTATTAAAAGCGAGGAAATGGAATTATTTAATCATTTTCTATAGGGGGGTGCAAAATAGTAAGTCTATTTTGTTTAATTTTTTTCTTGTATTTTTTACGTATTTTACTGACATATCAGACCCACGCGTCCGCCCCCGCGAGGAGGCGACGGCCACGGCGGGCTGGTTCATTGGCGTGATGGTGGCACTGGCCTTCCTGCTGCTGGTGCTGGTGCTGGTGTGCGTGGCGCGCCGCAACCGCGGCGGCAAGTACGACGTGCACGACCGCGAGCGTGCGCACGGCCGCGCCGACTGCCCCGACGCCGCCTTCCACGAGTACACGCACCCGTGAGTGAAACTGACTTTATGTTACTACTAGCGGACGCGCGCAGCTTCGCTTACGTATTTAGGGGTGAATTCTAATAAACCATGAAACATGTGTTCAATGAAATATATTTAAGAGTCTAAATTTCAAATTTTAAAAAAATCGGTGGCGTTTTAAAGATTTTTCCAAAAAAACTTTCAACCCCCTATTTGCACCCTTAGGGGGTGAATTCTAGAAAACCATGAAATACATGTTCAATTAAATATTTTTAAGAGTCTAAATTTCAAATTTTATAAAAATCGGTGGCGATTTAAGAATTTTTCCATACAAATTTTCAACCCCTCATTTGCACCCTTATGGAAAGAATTCTAGAAAACCATGAAACATGTCTTCAATTAAATACTTTTAAGAGTCTGAATTTCAAATTTTATAAGAATCGGTGCAGATTAATTTTTTTTTCCATACTAACTTTCAACCCCTATTTCACCCATTTAGGGTTAAAATTTTTCAAAATCCCTTCTTAGTGGAGGTCCAGATTACGAAAGTAAACATCTGTCCAAATTTCACGTTTCTACCATTAGCGGTTACGGCTGTGCGTGCGTCTTACCTCAGTCAGTGAGGACAAGTCCTTTTATATATATAGATAAACACGATGAATGTGAGTTCGATGCCAAGTACTGAATTTGAAAAATGGAAACATTTTATTTAAAAAAAATTTTCTCTATTGTATTGTGTTACTCAGCATACAACTTGCAAAGGCGGAAAGTGAAAAACAAAGTGTTTTAACATAAGATTCCACAAGTAAAAGAGTGCTATTTTTTGCAATAATAATAACATTTTGTATATTATAGATATCATTTAATATAAATTACATAAATCAATGAACATAGAAAAATACTGTATTTCAGACTGGACAACAAGTCACGGCATTCCATGAGCAGCGGTAAGCCCGGCCCCGAAAGCGACACCGACTCCATGGCCGAATATGGTGAAGGAGAAACAGGTATGAACTAACATTATATACATATATTTATTATCTATGCAGCATGTATTTGTCAAATGTTTGTAGTTAATTAGTGTTTTTTTTTTGCGCATGAGAATTCTGTTCTTTGCGCCTAACTAGATTTTTCCTGTCGTAAAATATCATTGTTATTATTTTTCCATTATTGTTGTTTTTTTATTTTATGTTCATGTTCATATAAGGCTTTTAGAGCAAATAACTATTTGATCCTATTTTTATAGGAATTTTCTAAACTTCTGTTACAAAATTCTTAAATAAACCTAATGAAGATGAATTAATGTAATTTGCTCTAAAAACCTCCCAGAAGTAATTAAGTAGAGCATGTAATAAAGTGGTGTGTGCGCACGGCTTGCAGCGGGCATGAACGAGGACGGCTCCTTCATCGGGCAGTACGGCCGCAAGCGCCGCCCGCCCGCCTCCGCGTCCGCGCACGCCGACTCCGCCTCCCAGGCCTTCGCCACGCTCGTCTGAACACCTACCCATTCCCTCATAGTCCGCCTGCTACCACCTCGCACCTTTTGTAGACTCATGCTCTCCTAGTATTGTGAAAAAGCTTTCACAGTCATATGCCCCTTTGGCACCGCCTACCTCATTTGACAACCAAGTCTTAAAACGCTCTGTAATTAGTATATTTCTCCTGGATTCGCCTTACACCTTTCATACACCTATACTCTCCTGGTACCGCAGAATGTCTTTAATAACTCGATCAGCTTTTGTTGTTCTCCTGGTACCGTCATGTACTTTATGCTACCCTATTGAGTCGCACTTCTCATATCCCCATGTTCTCCTGGTACCGCCAAGTGTCTTATTGACGTAACGTCCATGTGATAAGCCAGTTATTGTGTAGAAAGACTTTTTGATTTTCCAACCAGTTAGTTATCTTTTTTTAATATATTGGCAGCTGTACAAAATAATATACATAATATGTATAAATAAATATGGAAATATAATTATAAGATTTCGATTATATCGATTTAGTTTTGTTATAAAAATTATTTTAAAAAAATTAAGCCAATTTATGTCTAAACTTATCTTTATATTTGGCTGCACAAAGCTATACGTTTGTCAATAAAAAAAAACGTAGTGCCATGCATCACAGATTATACCAATCGCCGCAGACGTTCGATCTCCGTAACGATTGGTCTTCACGTGAAAACGCCCTTTTTTTCTAATCGATTAGGTTGTGTTTAGAATCTCGCGTTTTGGTCAATTATTTAATCTATGGACGAAGTCTTTATTGTACTATTTTAAAAATAGTTTCTATAAAGGCGCTTACAGCAAGGCGTTCTCTCTACTTATAACTTAGGTTAGGTGTCAAGTACACGCTAGATTTATTTATTAGTTTGTAAAAAAAGATATTATTTTATAGAGTGAGTGAATGTTTATTATTACATAGTTATATTTTATTCTATCTCGATAAGCACGAGCTTTGTGTTACGTTTTTTTTTGGTTTGCATTTATCGTTAT
Source organism: Heliconius numata (assembly GCA_016802625.1). Taxonomy (NCBI): domain Eukaryota; kingdom Metazoa; phylum Arthropoda; class Insecta; order Lepidoptera; family Nymphalidae; genus Heliconius; species Heliconius numata. The sequence goes on along the minus strand of JAEBDU010010085.1, from coordinate 7,384 downwards.
AATATACATAATACGTATAATTGTATTGTATAATGAATAAATCCATCCGTCCTTTTCCTTTGTCCGTACGAGCCGCCATTTTATTTTTTGTTTTTGTGAGGTATGATTTTTGTTTATTTTTTTGTTTTTTCTTTTATTATATATGTCTTTTTTTACCTTTGATTTGATTTTCATACATACTTTTTTGTTTTCGTTTTTATCACAAAAGTTTGATTCATTACCAGAATGGTAATATATTATTGATCACTTTGTCAATTACTTTTATGTGTAGAGAATATATTGTTATTAACCGATCTAATTCATTCTATGAACCATTTAATTTAAAATAAACCATTGTTAACTACATCTTTTAATTTTGCATTACCTGTATGTTTTTTTAAAGTGCAATAAAGAATATAATAAAATCACTTTAATGACATGTTACATCCGCCATCTTTAAGATTTGCTAGAAGTGTCTCTCTCTATCTCCAGAATATTTAATATTTCAGACATATACATAAATGGCTATATACGTAATTTTAAAAAAATAAATCAGCTTCAGACTATATCCAGCACACAGCAGGGTAAGCAGAGGGAACCTAGTGTGGAGCCACACCGTTCCCCACTTAATTTAAAAAATAATAATTTGCTATGTGCATATATTTCCAGGTCGCTTCACCGAGGACGGTTCGTTCATCGGCCAATACGTGCCGGGCGCGCGCGTGCTTCCCCCGCCGCCCGCGCCCGCGCCGCCCACCGCCATACCACCCACATACGTTTAAATTAAACACGCTAAAATTACATTGTTTATATGTTTATTTCAAACATTTGCAACTTGGTAGCAATGCAATGTGTTGCATCTGTGGTATTTATTGTATTTGTTATTGGATATATCTCACTAAGAATAACTGCCACTCGTTATGTCGAATCTCATGTCAGTGAAATCTTGATATTGTTTAGTTTAAATTTATTAGTTGGAAAGTATTGGTAGTAGAAGTTGGGATGACAATGGCCCTCGGGTGTCAGCATTGAAGACTATAAAAAATATTTATATTGTTAGATTTTTTACAATGTCGCGTTTTTATGTAGTTGTACCAACGTTTAGCAAATGAGGTTCCTTATACTGATACTAGTGAACAAAAATATTTTCACATTATCAATGCAATAAATAAAAAAACTTTTTATTAACATCTAGTCACTATAAAGAACCTATTTAGTGTTTATAGTGTAATTTAACTATGTGCTATAAAGAACTTCATAATGGCCGCCATCATTTCAATACGTTTATTTAAGACTGATTTTAAGTAACCAACTCGTATTATAGTCTTCATAATCTGACATCTAAATTTTGAATATGTAAACCGTATATCTGTTTAGAATCTCCCGTTGACTTAGAAAATGTTTTACATGTTCGACAACGATTCGTTTAGAGTAGGAGAGTAGCAGGTTCAAATCTCAATATCAATTAATCGTATATAGTTAGGGTACGCGGTGATCGCGAAGACTTGAAAGAAAAACATATAAGAAATGCTATTTTTGTCACAGAATTGATTAAGGTAATTTGATTGATTATTATATTTAAAAAAATTGCTCTGGATGCCGGTGGTCGGACTCGCTAAAAATTACTCTATGATAATTAATATATTGCGCAATTTAGTTATTTCATATTTGAATATATTTTTGTGTGACATTCTCTCTGTCATCTACCTGGCACTCGTTGCGTTTATTTTTTATATCGAATGCATATCTTTATACACTTTGTCTACAAACCTAGGACCACGAAAAAATTATATTTTAATAATATTTAAGATCTTGGAATTATTCTTGTATGTAGAGCAATTTTAGTAGCTTTATATCGCGTCATTGTTGCTTTTAATAGAAGAAATCGTTGTTGATTTGTAGGAAATATGAAATTTGCTATAATTGGAATTTTTTTATTGAATATTATAGTTTTTTCATTTTTCTGTAACATAGCTATATAAAGATGTGGCGTATTATATTCTTATTATATCTTTTACAAATCATCAACGATATATTTCTCTATATAATAAACCACCTATTTAAAATAAATATAAATAAAAATTATTTTTATCAACCCATCACTATACCCACGAGACTCAACGTACTAAAGAATATATTTTCCTAAAATATTAGTGTTGGGAGTATTTTTATATTTGCGGTTTGACCACCGGGCGACGTTGGTGCTTCGCGGGCGGCGGGCGGATTGGCGTGATAGTAAAATAAGGCTTTTTATGATATTATTATTACTGTAATTATAATAAAAATAACAATACCACATGTAATATTTCACCTTGTGGCACATCACTATGTTGACGTTTGCAATTTTAATCTTTGATCGATTGATGATACAACACTACGTATTGTTCCCGCCGAGATGTTTGACAATTGTGGTCGTTGACCTTAGTGTTTGGGATACAGTGACTTGTTAACGATTTCTCTTTTTAATTACGAAATAGGACAATTTGGATGAGACTTGGAAATAAATATAACCTTTGGTTAATTTTAACTGTAAATGTTCTAATTTTTTTTTATCATTTTCACATTTATTTACTTTTTATTACAAATGAAGAAGTTGTATCAATTTTCTACTGTCTACATGTTCTACACGTTGGCTTATTTTATATAATAACTGCGAATTGACTACGACTTATCATAATACAGCTGGAAAATATTCGAACCGTTAAAAGCCGAGCGAATATTATAGTAACATTATTATCCAAGGACCTTGATGGCAAAAACGTTTCTCACTTATTAATGTCACTCATTAGTGTTTTTGAAATATTTAAAAATTGTTTTGCATTTGGCTTACAGCTACAGAGAATGTGACGCCTCGACTCGTTCCCGTATTGAATTGTATCTTGTACTAGTGTTAAGGTCTCGTGTTATCTAATGTTAGGCAACTAAGTCGCTTGTCGCTACAACTTTTTAACAAAAAAATCGATTTTAACATGTCGATAGTTTCTTATATTTATTATATTGATTGAAATATATTATTGTTTATTTATTTATTCTAACGCCTAAAGGTGTCGGGTCCTCGTACATTCCACTCCCCGCGTCGGTCAGATGTAATCTGGATAATGTTTTTAAAACTGGACCGACGCACCATATAATGTTATTTCAACTCGAGTTTATTTATTATTTATTTATTTATATTGTATTGTATATATTTTGCAAATTAGGATCGATCCACACTACAGTGCCGGTCACAGTGCGTTCTCGGTCTTATTACAATCTAATAAAAGATTCTTAAACGACGAAAATAATGAGAGTATACTATTGTAAAGAGCCAAGTTCCGTTCACTCACTATAGTGTGGACCGACTCTTATAGATCAGCTTGCCGCAATGGTCGATCACTGTTAGCCTGAGTTGTTTGTTAAGAATCTATCATGTCTATTGTACTTGTAGTAAGAATTTAATATATATTATTAATAAGATAGTAGAGCCTTCGTACGTACGCGTCTGTTTTAATCGCTTTTTATTATGACCGTTAAAATAATTGAATTTCTCATATTGTTAACATTCAAAATGGCGTTAAATTGTTGTTTCAATATTACGGTGATACACTCACTGCCTTCCCCTAAGCGTTGAATGTATGTATATGTGTTCATTTTGTAGTTGTTCTCCTTCGATTAACTAATCAAGGTATTCGTCAGTTCACATTTGCCTTACATTGGATTTGATGAATATTAAATAAATCCAATTTATTGCACAAGTTTGCATTTAGACCTTCTAGTGTCACAAATAAAAAAATGTTAATGCCCGAATTATTATTTTATATGGAACATGACAATTTTCATTTTATTTTTACCTATATTTGTATGTATGTATACACATTTGACTTGTATTCTTAATAACTGATTACGATTTTTTTTCTCGATACTTTCGAGTATTATTAATGTTATAAAGAAAATTATTTATTGTAAAAGTTTTATTATGGACACCCGTGTACTGACATTTTCTAACAATTCCAGAATTATCATGATACAAGACACAGTTGCTGTATTATATATGAAAAGTTAGTTCACAGGAATGTTTCATGAACCCTCTTTGTAAGTCCACGGTGTGTTTATCAAAACTTACATAACTTACATTACTTACATTTGGTTGATTGGAATTTTAACATATTGTATTAGCATTTATTTCGTAAGAGACTCGCGTCTGTGACAAAGTGGCATCGGATTACGTTTGGTTCAATGTTCATTTCGCATTAAGTGACGGTAATTTATTGTAACTACGATGAATATTTTTTTATGTTGCATAGAAAATAAATTTTAAGAAATTATTTCTGTGTTTTATTTTATTGTTCATCTTTTTTTTAAATTGAGTTTTACAACAAAAATTTTGTAACAAGCTTTTAAAAATAAAACTGTCAATAAGAACGTATGATTTAATTGGCGACGACTGCTTTGACGGAAAGCAAGAAGTGCGGTTTCGAGTTCTGCTACGTCATTTGATTTTATCAGCTCGACGCTTCATCCTGCACATAGCAGGGTAGGCAGAGAGCACCTAGTGTTAAGACATTCCGTTTCCCACTTTCTACCAAATTCTGGAGGCATTGCCTGTTTTCATTGAAGGCATTTGTACATTCCCTAAATACATATTTCCTTCTTTAATGTGGAATAAACGAAAAATTTAAAATATTTGAATATGGTAAAACATCCAGCTAATTAGAATATAGCTAGCACAGTTGTGGTTTTAAAATAAACACCCGAGTGAAATGTGTAAATTGATAAATATTTTTTTATCGTCGGGCTTTTCCACAGACTTTTGTTCAGGAATTTCCTTCTTTGAAATTTAAATAAACAAAATATTTAATAGACGAACCATTTGGTCCTATGATATAAAAAAGAATTATTTTCCGAATCGTTGAGGCATAAGTAGATAGTGTGTTGAATAGCGGAACTCAACGCTGTCGTTTGCCTCCTTACCAGAGCAGAGCAAGGAAATATAAATATTAAATATTTTATTCCCCCGAGTAGGAATCTAACCTAAACCGTCGGGCTTACAGTTGTACAATTGTGCTTCTGCGCCACAGCGGCCTTAATATTCAATTTATAATTGTTTTTATTCAATCCTGTTCTCTATGTACTTAATTATTTTTATTCATTTCCAGGCCTGTCTAAAATATGCTACATGACTGTTACAAATGGTTACGGTTCAGCTTTTTTAACGTAAAAGTTGTTTCTAAAACAAAAAGTAGCAACTGATGGCATACCTACGTGACTACGTGCATCTCCGGGGCGCGCGCTGTCTGCGCTAAATTCCATCGAGATCTTCGGAGTTAAGTAACTCTATGTCAACATTTTTTTAATTATACATATATCTATTGGTAGTAAACAGAACAGAACCCATTTAATTTGGTATAATTTATTAATTTGCATTGTAGAATCACAATCAATCAATATTAGTAAACATACCTATGTAGGTAAAGATATAGGATGAGTCTGAATTGTTTTGATAAATAGAGTAAAAAACCTATACAAACATATATTATGATAAAATTGTAAATAATCGCTGTAAAATATATATAAGATAATGTTATTGGGAGCATTTATTAAAGCAGTAGAACCCGAAACAGATTTTCAATTTAATTGTCTGTTTGTCCATGCGCTTGTGCCCGCTAATCTTAAAACGGCTTAACCGATTTGAATGCATTTTTCATTGTTGTATTTTGACAAACTCTGTTTACATTGATATTTATTTCATTAAAATCGGTTCATATAAAAAAAGTTATATCAATATACAGTATTTTGTTCGAAAATTTTCATTTATTGAATTGACTGAAGCTTTATTTTCTAACGTACCTATGGATATTGTCTTAAAAATTGTTATTAAAACACTACAGTAATTCAGATTAGTGAAAAATAACCTTATACTTCAAGAGGGTCGCTAGTTTTAAAATGCTAACTTACAAAACGTTTTTCTTTTAAAAGAATAGAAAATTTTCAATTAGGCTTTTTATAACATTGATGATACCGATTATTATCATTAAGTCTCATGATATATCTTTACCACATTATAAAATTTCATTCCATCATTTTCTCTAAAGAAGAATGTTGCAGATTTGCAATATACACTTCTTTAAGCACCGGTTATTGTTAAATCGGCCATCTTAAGTCTTAGAAATAAAGTTTAAAATGGTTATAAAATTTTGGTTACATCGAAGGCACAAAGACAACCCGGCGCCCGCCGGCAGACGGCAGTCCGCGCTCAAACGTAGAACTATATACACGTATTATTTAATAAATATTTTAAACAACCGTCTTCGTTTTCGATCTGTGAAGTGATTTTTTAAAATATGATCGCGTGATTTATATCTGCACCGCACAATTATTATAAAGACTCTTAACAGGTACGAAACGTGAGTTTAAATAATTATGTTTTTGCCAATTTTAAATATCCAGGATACCTGAGATCGTTGATCCCTCTTGTAGGTTTAATTGGTTGTTCGATTACAATCGAGTGCATTCTTGTGTTTTCGATAAACTTTTTAACGCCTGCCGCCTTTTTTGTTAATTGTTTTTTTTTAATCAGAAAATTTTGAAGCAATGATAGGTAATTAATAGTCCATAATATATAATTTAGCATAAAAATATACATAAATTATGTTTACTAAGAAATTTTAATTTTTTGTTGATATTTATATGAAATGTTTATTTAACACTTCCTCTTTGAACTTTTTAACTGTAAAAGTGTAAAAACGTAAACAATGCTATCTGCCGTCGGCGTGTAAACAGAGTTATTAATAGTGTCCCTGGATCATATGTTGGCGAGAGTGAGCGTCCAGGTAAAGCTCGCTGTTCATGATAATTGCCTAATTTTGGAAAAAAAAATTACTATGTTTAGACAATGATATATTATTAACAAAACATATTTAAATATATCCGTGTATATATTATTAATAATACCTAAATTTGATGATGATACAAGAAACAGGTTTTAATTTGTTTCCAAGATGCAAAGGCTAGGATCAAATTAAAATAATAACAAAACTGTCGATTCATTTGCATATTGATTTATAATAGTGGTTGGACCAATTATTAAATTTAAAATTTCCAATAATAGATTTTGAGACTTACATTTATTAATACTGACGTGGAATTTATATTTCTTTACTTTTTTAAATTAAAAAAAAATAGCTTCACGCTGTATCCACGCAGCAGGGTAGACACTTAGGCAGAGGAAAATTTATGTTAATACACTCTGTTCTCTATTTTCTGCTGAATTCTGTAGACATTGCGTGTTCAGTGGTGGAACTTAACGCCGCGTTTGCTTCGAAATAATAATTTCTTTTCCTCGAGAGGGGATCGAACCCACAACCAGTGGCGTTTACAGTTACACACTTGTGCCCATGCGCCAAAATAAAATTTAATATTAAGTTCT
>JAEBDU010010084.1:0-24758 GCA_016802625.1 Heliconius numata | reverse complement strand
TCGATGGTTTCGCCTGTGTTTTCATCCACAATGTCGCCATAGCACACACCTGCTATCGAACACTTATTGAATGTCATTATATTCTGGGTTAACGTGCCAGTTTTATCAGAAAATATATACTGAATTTGACCTGGAAAATATAATAAAATTTGAATTTTTACCTGTACGATAAGATCAAGAACGGGTCGCTGACAGTAATTATAGAAATAAGCTTATACCTAACTCCTCGTTCAGGGTTGTGGTCCGTGCCTTTGCCGCTGTTCCAGTCTTTTCATAATACATTTTTTCATCCCAATTTATTAAGAAACTCTGTGCAAATCTTATCACCTGAAAACAAGAAACATAATTATAAATTACTTAAATTTTATTACAAATATATTAACGAACTTTATTATATGATCATTTACAACGTCACTAGTATACATACCTCTACTGAGACATATAAAGATATGGGCACAACAGTGTTCATAACAATAGCATAGGAGAAGAACACAAGCAGCGCTATAACAATGGCGCCGGACGCAGGCTCGGCCGGCACCAGGCTGTCCCACGGAAGGTACACCTGGAAGTCCTTGCCCACAAACCATTCCCACACTCCACACGCTATCGTGCAGAACACGCACATAGAGAGCAGAAACAGAACAATCTGGAACATTATAAACGACTTTTTAATACACCCAACTATCTTTCAACACTTAAAAAGTAATATACCAAGTTTAAAACTCGTTAGTTATCGACAGAAAATAGAGTAAGTTATGGTAATTACCCCTATTATAAGGAAATTAAGTAGTCTATCTATGCTGGTGCGCTTAAACTTTGTTTTTCCCGAGTTCTGCATAAGTTTGGTGTCCTTCCCAGCGAACACGACTACGCCGTAGCACCACGACGTGTTCCGTAATATGCAACCGCGTAGAAGAATTTTGTCATTGTCTAAAGAAAAATGTTGATCACGCCAACTTAACGTGCCTGAAAAAAAACGGAGAAAATTATACATTATAATATTTTTTTTACTGATTTTCAAAATACAGTTAACTAGCTCTTACTGCTTTTGTCAGCGTGGTCAATTGAAAATAAAATGCAAAAAAAATATTTTTTAAAAATATTTTTTTTAGGTATTATTTTAAATTGAACTGAGATTAGCGGGTTTATTTCTTCAGCAACTTAATATATATTATAGAAACAGATAAGTATAGATATTAATTTTAGACTCCCAACAATGAATACACGTTATTATTCACAGTATTCGTGGGCGTGGTGGGTAGTTTTTCTGGTCTCCTATACAATTAACACATCCAGGATACAGTCATAGGATATTGATATGAACAACCTTAAAGTAAGTACAGTATATTTTGGAAGTACATAATGGCTAGAAGGAAATTGGTATTTGACAGTGATTTAAAAAAAAATATATTGACTAGGATGAATTTAAAAATATCATATTGATTTAGAAACCTCTTTTTTATATTTAGGTTTTATGTTTAAAATAAAAAATATTAGTTTAACAAAAAAGGTTTTTTATAATAAAACTGATAGATCTAGTTTTTAAGAATATTTGTGATAACGGTGTATATGAGAAACTGGTGACAGCCATTAAAAAATATTTAATAAAGGAAACGTTTGTGAATCACAATCTTAACTACTGTGCCAAAGCCACAATAAACTTCTCCACAACATGTTAATCATAATATTTGCACATTCGACATAAATATTATTACATTTAAAACTAATAGCTAATATCTATAAATAACTATAAATCTAAAACTATGTTTTGGAAATACAATATAGTTCTATAACAGGTTGGTGATAAATCACTGTGTTTTACATTTTCTATGTAGAGACACAGCGGTCTTAGGTAATACTAAGAAAAGACCATGTTTGTAACCTAACCAATAAAAAAAAATACTAAACGATATTGAACCCACTATAATCTAGTTATATCGGGCGCAACGAAATCACACCACAACGGCTTTGATACATAATCTAGTTATTACTATTTCCTAGTGGTCTTAGCGCGTCCATTAGAACATTAACAATAAATCATTTCTATGGGTTGAATAGCAAAATATAATTCCAAAACAACGAGGCGTTGATTTAATAAGACCAGGGCAAACGTGTAAAGGTTAAATTAAATTACTCTTTTAATTTAATTTTCAGTATTGGTGTTTGACTAGAATATAACACAGAAATTATTAAGTAGGTAAAGATATCATAATCTGCGTGAACTAGAAAAGATAATTCTAAAGTGACTTGTGATGTCATAACACGTTAATAGACACTTCACGAATGTTTTTATAGCCATCGACTGTTATAGTTTCAGTTCTAATAGTTATAGTTATGTTATTCTAAATATAGTTCTAAATATAGTTATAGTTTCAGTTTTCATATGTAAAACAAATATTAAAATATGCATGCATATTGTTATAAAGCATAATATGAAAGATAGATTACTAATTAAAAATTTAATGGAGAACGGAGTGTCTTAACACTAAGTTCTCTCTATCTATCCTGCTGTGTGTGAGATAAGAAATGACAACGCAGTCAAATAATCGAAAGCAAAATTATTTGTAACATATTCCTTCTAGCAGTTGTAGGTGGACTTCTATGAGTTTTCTATATCTAAGAAATATTTTTATAATTATAACTTTTTTTGTTTAATTGTTAAAGATTGTGCAGAATAATGGTATAGCTTAAGCTGTAAATACTTTACTATAGACTAGCTACTTATATAACATTTTACTTGGAAGTACTTAAACGTTTAATACGCTAGAAGTCTTATTGTATCCACTTCTTGCAGTTAAACTACTGATAAACGTTGTAGAAGGGATTATGTTATAATTTACCTTAAACTATATGAATACATTAATTCTGTGAGGAAAGCCGTTGCGCAGGGGCAGGGTTACGTTTACAGATGCGTGATTGTAAACACCACTGGTTGTGGGTTCGATTCCCACCCGATGAAATGAAGTATTTATTTAAATGTATATTTTAATTTCTTCGCACTTGTAACGAGGCAAAGCGCCTCGTTGAGTTCCGCCACTCAACACGCAATGCCTGGAGAATTGGATGGAAAATGGTAAACGTAATACTAGGTTCTCTCTGCCTACCCTGCTTATGCGGGATATAGCGTGAAGCTGGTTTTTTTATATTAATTCGTTGCAATATTAATAACATAGGTATAAGGATGTACTTCTTAGATAGGTACTTTGAAATGTTATATTATGGCCACAACTTAGAAATTGCGTTTATTATAATAATAATACGTGAAACAATAGATTTATTTTACTAACACGATTATAACACTACTTCCATAAAAGTTAAAACAATAACTGTTATTGTGTATTTGAAAATTAATTTCAGACATATTTATAGCCTTTAAAAAAAACGTTTTGACCCAAATACTTATACGAAAAATTTAAAGTGCTCGCTCACCATTTAAGTCGACTTTCTTTGTGTAGAAGTCAACGACCGTTTTTATTATTACTGTAACTCAATAAATTTAACAAACGCTGCTTAAATCATATTTCACCTAATTTGTTTATGTCGGTATAATATTGTACGGTATTTAATCTAGTTTATCAAAACTTGAGATAAACTTACTTTTGTTAATATAAACCAGTGAACGCTATATCTAAGATTAAGTTAAATTAGTTAGAATTTTGTATAACAATTTCGGTTTCAAATTGAGAGGACCCTAAAAGCCCTCATAAACGCTAAAAACTTATATTGGCACTTTCCTTTCCTAATCCAAAAGTGATTTAAGAAAAACGCAAGAACAAGAAAGGCACAGACGATCAAAGTCTGTGGCGCACAGATACTCAAACAAAAATACAACTTAAAGTGAAATATTTTAATAAATAATCCGTTTTTAATGTGTAAATGAGTAAATACGAATTCACCCGAGCGCTGGGGTGCAAGTGCGCTTATAAATGGTACTAATTAAAAAGCTACTTCTATATACTACTGTATACGTACATTGGAATTGGTACAAAAAAAACAATACAACAATTACACACAATGTTTATATAATGGAATTGAGAAATGTTACTATTAATTATACATATAGGTATATTTTTATTAACATCTGCCAGGCACATAGCAGGGTAGGTAGAGGAAACCTGTGAACCTAATGTTAAGACACTCCGTTCCCATTAAGATACTTCTGTTCCCCACTTTCCACCAAATAGCTGAAGGCATTGTGTGTTGATTGGTGGATCTCAACGCCTCGACGCCAGAGCAAAGAAAAAAAAAAAACAATATTTAATATCCTCGAATGGAAATCGAACCCACAACCTATTGCGTTTACAGTCACGCTTTTGTGCCCATGGGCCACTACTGCCCTATATTATATTTAATCAATTTACTTTCAATATGAGGAAAACACTTGCAAAAACACTGCGAGTCCCGAGTATCGTCCACAATGCTGATGTCATGGGTAATTTAATTGTCTTGCATAAGAAATGATATAGGCATTGCATTTGAATACATATACAATTATATGATGTACCTATTATGAATAGTTTTACAACTACAACAGAGTGGGCAGATGAACCTAGTGTTAAGACACTCCGTTCTCTATTTCCCACCGAATTCTAGACGCAGTATGTGTTAAGTGGCGACGTTGCCTTGACACCAGAGCGAAGAATAGAAAATAATAAATATTTCATTTTCTCGAGTGGGCATCGAACCCAGAAGCTGTCACGTTTACGTTACGATGCGTCACGACTGGCCTATAGTTAAATATGAATAATTAATTATAATTAATTATTATTTATATCTATATATGGTAAACAATGCTTCTAAATATAAAATATTAAACCACACCTTTCAAACAATGGAGAGAGCGATTAACATAAGTTGATAGCATTAAAGTCTAAGCCTTAGCAGAATAAACTTGGCAAACATGCCCTAGTTGAATACGGGCCACGCCTGTAGAACCAACAGCTGATTGATACTGATACAGCTGTTTTGCAATAACATTATGGTGATAATTAACTACTTTGTCCTAGTTTTTAATTGATTTCATTAAGAAAATGGATTAAAATATTTTAATTGCTCCCTATTTTTTGTAGGTAGAATTGAACAGACAGTCTTTCTTTAGGATATGTGAAAAATGTTATGCAAATTAAGCTCATGGCAATACTTAATTATTATTTTCTTTTAATATTATTAAATTTTATAATTAAAATATCAAAAAAATAGTAACTAATATATTTTTTCCAAAAACTATACGATTAAACATTAACATGGAAATTTCTCGTTCACAATACAAAAAGCAATCACTTCGCAGCAATTATAGTCTAATTTTGTATCGAAATCATCGTTTAGTTGCGAAACCGCAAAATGCAGCGCAGCATACAGTACAGTATACAGCAACACTGTTGCATTATAATATATTCTTATACCATTGTATTGTGTGGGTTTTAAAACGATTATATTTATATGAATAAATTACGGCTATGTGTATAAATAATAATAGCTTCTAGACACATGTATTGAAAGAAGCTCATAATATGAGAAGTGTTGACGCAATAACCATGATATTAGTATAGCATGGAAATATGGCGACATTAACAAATTATTAGTTGTCTATCCATATCTATATTATAAATTCGAAAGTAACTCGGTCTGTGTGTCTGTCTGTCTGTCTTTTACGCAATCAGGGCAAAAGCGCTAATTTAATTGTGATAAAACACTCATATAGAGTTACTTGAGGGTCTCGGGATGAACATAGGATACTTTTTTTTCTCATATTTGTAATATTATCGATATATACCAATATATTAAAATACTTATTAATTTGACATGCAATTTATTCCGCCATGTTAATAACAACCGTCGCTATGTGACCGTTGCTAAGCAACGATTTGCAAAGTTTGTTGTTAGAAAACGTCACCCAAAATGAGCTTGCTTAACGCTTGCTATTGAAAACTGAAAATAATTTCATAAATATATTTAATAAATATTCGTATAGTTCAAGCGGGCGTAGCCGCGTTCGGGTTCACTAGTAATATATATTTTTTAGTTAAAGAATTTTGCTCCATTTATATTTAATTGCAAGATCTTAATTTCTTATTTTACTTTATAGGTACTTACGTACTTGTCGTAGTTAAAGACGTATCTACATAAAAAAAAGATTACATAGGAAATGTTTTACGTAGGACATCTGTAGTATAATAATACATATATAAATATTACCACTCGCCAGGCAGAAATTGAACCTACGATTTACGTTCTATACTTCGATAACATCCTTTAATTTCACGGAACATATTTTACAAACGATATACATAAGTACTTTAGATAACATATAGTTTACCTTCAAACTTATTAAGTAGATTGTTGGGCGTTTCGCAGACGATTTCGCCATCGAAGGCGCCCAGTTGTGCGTCGTCTTGACCCATCGCGGCCGTCTCAAGAAGGCACTGGCGACATTTTAAATTCGTCTCCCTATAGAAATAATGTTAAATGATAATGATTCAAAATATACATTTAATTTGTGTATTTCCGAAAAGTATATAAGTCATAAAATTGGCTAGAAAATCAAAGAAAGAATTCTTTTCATTTATCTTCACTTCTTTTTTTTTAGCTTCACTGTACTTTGCTTCGTGTAGGCAGAGGGAACCTAGACCGCCGAATTCTGGAAGAATTGCGTGTCGAGGGGTGGAACTCAATGCCGCGCTCCTTGACACCGAAGAAATTAAAATATTAAATATTTAAATTCCTCGAGTGGGAATCGAACCCATAACCTACTTATTTGCGCCAAAATTGGCTTACAATAAAATTGCATAATATCGTGCTAATTTGCTTAGCTTATGAATAATAACATACATCTAATTAAACAAAAAACACATGATTTCCGCATCGTTTACACATTATTAAAGGTACTAACTAAGTATATGATTCCGGATATCGAACTTTATAATTTTGTGTTAAATAATAATCATTTTAATATTAATGTTTATACTATATTATAGACAGGACGAGGACAGGCTGATGATGATGATGATGATGATATTATATTATGCAATATAATTGCAAGATCAAATTTGTTAATAAAAAATGACACTAAAAATATATCTACATCTATATAGCCTACAATTTTTTTCTGTATGTTACTGATGACTGTTATAAAATATAATGACATATTGAGTCTAACACTGTGGGTGTGTGTTCAATCTCCAATCAGGGGAATGAATAATTTTATTGACTCTGTTGGAAGAATGAAATATATAATATTTTCATTTCACCGTTCTTGTAACGAGAGACAAAGTGGGGTGTACGAACAATGAGTTCTACAACGTAACACGCAATGCCACAAGAATTTGGCAAAAAGTGAGGCACATAGATTCCCAGGTAGTCTCTGCCTCGTTTTGAAAAACAAATTGTCATGACAATTAAGAAAATCAGGAAGTAGGATGTTTAGTATTGTAACACAAGGTTACCCCATCTACCAAAACAATAAACCATGCTAAAAATCTAGAGAACAAACATACCCATCCAGCTCAGCAGTCTCTATATAGCATAGTCCATTAGGCTCGGAACTGCTCAGCAGCAGTATATCGGCTGCCACGAACTGGTCGTTCTCCAGCCTGATGACGTCTCCCACCTGAACAGACGCCCACTTCTCCTCCACAAGCTTGCCATTGCGCAGCGTTTTCGCACGTCTGTGGTTCACTTGAGAATCGTTCTGATGGCGTTGCTGTAATTAACACCGCTCGTTAGCTAACTGTATATGGATGTATAACGTCATACTGTAACATGGTGTAAAAAATGAAAAATAAAATTATAATTTGAAGGCATCGGTTTAGTATTGTTTTAAGGTTTAATATATTAGACATATCGTCGGCGTCGAGTGTAAACCTGCTAACAGCCTATTATGAGAAAAAAATTACAATTTCGAATTATCTACAATATAAAATAAAATAAAGGTCAATTTTGTATTTCATTATTGGTCTCGAATGGTATAAAAACAAAAACAGATTTAGCAGGTTTACACTCTAAGGCAACGTAATACTAATATTTAAATTACCTATAAAATTACACAACAACATTATCAACAGAATATTGTGTATGTTTCTTTTCTTTAATTTAACAAACATCAATAAATCATTATTCCTATATATTCCTATTATCTTTTATCATTAGCCATCTGAATTGCAATAAATGTGCACAATAAAAGCAATTTACAATAAAGTTATATACCTATAGGCTATCTTAGTAATAAAGTATTAAATTGTATCTATGTGATATTTTCACTTTCAATGTTATCTATTATCATCATATGAGGGTTGGTACTGGAACTTAGTTGAGAATCTTATTTTAAGTTCATATTAATTAATTTTATGATAACTCCTGTTCATTTTCTTCACTTAGAAACTTAAAATTCAATATAATCTTTAGCTAAAATATTTTGAGTGAAATTTTTTTTTTATTATACAATTCTAGAAAATAAAGCTTGCTTTTCGCAAACAGATCTTACTTTAAGCTTAAAGTATAATGATTGAAAATTATTGTAGAAATACAGGAATCATTAACCACTGATATTCAATAAAATATGAGTATGAACTAAAAAAAATAAGTGAAAAATAGTATTAGTCACGACTACTGTCCACAGATGCGTCATAGGTATATTTCGTATAATATTATATTTTATTCATGCCATAAACTGAGTTCAATAGAAACAAGCAAGGTGAAGACCACACTATTATTACTGATTCATCCAGTAATAACAGACTGCTCGCCTTCCAAGCACGTGAACTTCAAAAATTTCTTATAACCTTCGTAACTTCACTGTCATTAGATATGACAAGACAAAACGTATAACTTAACATATATCCTTAATTATATATCTGGTATACTTACAAAATCGTCGTAAGCGTCCTTTACGGCAGTGAGGGCAAGTACACCTATAAGTGGTATTGCAGTGGTGATGGGCGTCAACGACGAGATCGCTGGTATCAGCTGCAGGACCAGCAGGCACAAAAAATAAAAGTTTGCCAACCGCTGGAACTGCTCCAATAAGTTCAATGGCAGGAACGTGATAATCGAGTACTTTGATGTTTTGATGTAGTTGTTCTAAAACAAAATTATACTTATAGATTTGCTCACTTAACGTAACTTGACAGTATTTATACCAGAAGCTCATAGTGTGACTGCAAAGGGCACTGGTTGTGGTTCAGATCCCCCCACTCGAGGAAATGAAATTTATATGTCCATTTCTTCGCTCTGGCACCAAGGCAACAGCCCGGCGTTGGGTTCCGCCACTCAACAAGCAATGCCTCGAAAAATTGGACGTAAAGTGCGAGCCTCTAGCGAGAAACTGTTTTTTTTTCGTTTATTAAACATTCAGACAGTATTAATAATTCCCAAACCAAAAAAATAAGTAAAATAACAATATACGAATTCAACATTACTATAGAAAATTAAAGTTATAATTTTTCTAAATTCTTTTGTTGGTTTTTTTTAAAGAAAATAATAAATCGTTGAACAAAAGAAAAAAACAAAACATTAGTTCATCCATCATTTACTTACAGCGTAGCGAAATTGCGCGTTGTACTCTCGATTGTTGGATCTAATTCTCCGTTCATTCTCTGAAACAAAGAACAATTTCAGTTTAAACATTTGCTCCTATATAGTAGAACTTATACAAGTAAGATTTGTATTCAAAGTAGCATACTATTCCAATAATTACTTTAGGTATATTTAAAAAATAGTTCCATTTCTTCGCTCTGGTGTCGAGGCAAAGCGCGGCGTTGAGTTCTGCCACTCAACAAGCAATGCCTCCAGAATTCGACAGAATGTGGGGAACGGAAGTAGGTTCCCTCTGCCTACCCTGCTGTGTGCGGGATACAGCGTGAAGGAATTTTTTTTTATAGAGAATAGTTCATTTTTCCAACTTTCGTACCCACAACATTTATTGTCGAGATACTTTTTAGAATAACCAACTCCTTACAAGGACAACACTAGATTACATAAAAGGAAAACGTCGATTTCATTTAATAGCTAAGAAAATGTTCTAAGATATAAAATATATATTTTATGTATGAAATTATAGCAGTTGGCAAATTTTAGATACCAAGAGCACGCATCACGTTTCTTAAAAAACATGGTTTCTTAAAAACATTAAAAAGTAAGATCATGTGGAGCTGAATTCATATACCTATGTCATATAAATATTAGTATCGTATAAAAAGTTATGATCCTTCCTTTTATGCGAATAGATATTTTTTATAGACTTATGTAGATATTTTAGTATTACATAATAATTATGTACATAAGGTTGGCTATTGGTTTGGAGCTGTCGTAGCCTGGGGGCAAAAACGTGCTGACAGAAAACTGTAAACGCGACGTTTGTGGGTTCGGTTCCCGCTGGGGAAAATGAAATATTTAACATTTTCATTTAGAAGAACAAATTAAAAGAATTCCGCCATTCAATGTGGGGAACGGAATATCTTAATGCCAAAAGGAGTGGCTTTATTCCTTTTTTTGTTTCCCATATTCTATTTTATACAGGATACAGCGTGAAACAAAAAAAACTTATTCATATGTATAATGTAAATTGTAGCCTAAGTTATTAAAAGATACTTTGATTATTTTACTAAACACCTAAAATAAATTATTTTATTAATATAACAAAAATTACAAGCGCAATTCTATATTAACAATATCTTATAAAACAAAGTCGCTTTTCGTGTCTGTCTGAACTTTCTAACTCTTCTTCTTCTAAACCACCCAACGGATTTTTATGCGGTTTTCACCATTAGGTCGAATATTTCTCAGGGAAGGTTTATATATAGTTTATTATTTGTACATTCTTATGTAAATTAACATAAATACGATAAATGTGTATAAAGTCCTACCCGTCGAGACACTTTCGCGCATGCGCTGCTTTAATGGTAAATACTACATGAAAATAATGTACTGGAGTATTGTTCCTCTTAAAAAGATCTACAAAAAAGTCCGCGAGAGCATATTTTTATCTTTTACGAATAACGTGTAGTGATCATATTTCTGTCAAAAATTGTAATTTCAATATATTTTTTATTGTGAGGGATATTTTTCCACAATGGTATTAATCCTTATCCTTTAAAATACTTTATTAATTTTCTACGTTAAACGAAGATAAAATTTGTTTTTTACACTATTTCGAAATTGCGAATAGTATTAGAGAAAAACGCATTTAATTGTTGACACATCCCGCCATTGACTCATCATCTGTGCCGACTCAAGTTTTACTTATCCCTTACTCTCAGCATATAAATAAGTATATTAGTTACGTTGGCCATTTAATGTAGATCGAAACTGTCTTTTACTGTTTTTTTTCATTTTAATCAGTACTTTAGAAGTTGTTACAATATCAAAACATCCTTGCTGCGAAACGCGCCCCGCGACGTTTTGCTTATACAAGCGCGTCATGAGCAGTCATCGGTGGTTCAGTGATAGAATGCTCCCGGTTTCGATTCCCGGCCAATGCATTCTATTTAGTTTTCCTCACAGGCAGCCACGTAGTGCTTGCTTTTCATCAGGGACAGAATACCCTCTTCAGCATTAACCACAAGCTCGAAAAAAACCCCGCCCGCTATAGAGGCATAGCAACGAAGATTTAGATGCGTTTGCACGTATTGGATAATTATATATATATTTTGTTTCATATTAGTATATTTGGTTTCATACTTTTTGTAGTAGTTATTAGTAGGTAGGCTTTTGTTTATAATTTTTTCCGTTTAAAAATAGTCATTTAACTATCTAAAAATAGTCATTTAAAAATATTTCAATAAGTACTTGAAAAGATTAGTAGCACAGATTTAAAATTACGGTACCTACTAAAAAATCCTTGCTGTGTAAAACAATTGAAAAATCCTTATTGAAATTACGAAAATGCGGGTTGCATTAGGGTTTAATTAATTTTCACATTATCTTAAGTGCTTTGCAAACATACATTATATGAATAATCCAGTAGTAAAAGCGGGCGAAGCCGCAAGGGGGTCGCTAGTTAACAATAAATATGATGCATTCAATGGGATCGTGCTCGCAACGTAAACGTATTTCACAAGGCTTCCCCACTTGACTGCAACTCATAACATGTAATTTGTTCTACTTTGTTGAACTCCATCACAATGTGGAAAATAATTACACTTAATGGAGAAGGAAGATGCGATCTTTAAATCTTCCTACTTTTGTTTTCATATACACCAGTGGTTCCCAACCAGTGGTCTGCAGAAGCCTAAAAGTGCCTAAAGTGCCAAGTGCCAGAAGCCTAGACGGGGTGAGGCGTTGGACGCGAAAACGCTCATACCCATACACCTAATAAATTAATATTTCATTCCCTCGAATGGGGATCGAATCCACAACCGTCGCGTTACAGTCCCCAAGTAAAAATTTGCGTTTCATAATTACAATTTATATTGATTATACGTACAGAGTGGTCCCTGCTAGCAATATTGATATAAAAGTGGTCCTTGAACAAGAAAAGGTTGGGAACCCCTGATATACACATACACATGTCGATTATCGCTAGGGTAAACTATTGAAAGCGAAAAATCACATATGTTTTTATCTCCTAAGATAGAAGATATACTACTAAGAAGTTTGGTAAAAACATAGTATTTTTTTTAAAGATACTATATTTGATAGTTCAAAGATACTTAGAATTTTTTACTTTCGACTTAGAGACCGTCGATTTAAACGTATACAAAAGGCTGAATTAAAAAGGCTAAATTGCTTTTAATATTATTTCGGTTTAATAAGCATCATAACAAGTGTTCATTTAGAAGAGATCTCAAAATTTTTAATTTGAACTAAATTCTCATTGAGTAAAAGGAAATAGCGTGTTGTTATAATTCGCAAAATTAAATAAAACAATATGTACTGACTAAAATAACAATTTTTGCAAAGCCTCTATAGAATGCAGCATTCAAGGTTGGTGGCGAGTGTGATCGATAATGGATCAGTTGCAAATTGTAATTGATTCGCGCCAAGATGCTCAATTGTTTCATTGAAACATAACCTAAATAGAATATTTAATTATACGTTTCATTTACAAACTGTATAATAAATTATTATATTATTATTATTAATGATATATATTATTAATAATATACTTTAATCACAAATTTAAATGTTGCTCTATTAATAATAATAAATAATATAGTAGGTATATATGGTCTCACTTTAATGACACGTGTATTACCTACGATAAATGTGACTTTTAATTCCTCTTATCTTACTTATTTGAATATAGTATAAAAAAATATATGCTAAATAAAACCAATTATTTTCTTAAATTTTAAACTCAATTAAAAATAAAAGGGCAACAGAACAAAGAGAACACACAATTACACAAATAAAATACACACGCGATACATAGCTAAAAAAACTTCATTTGTATGTAGTTAAAAACTTACGCCCCATTAGTATTAAACTAGTATATTGTTAATGTAACTAATTACCTACTTTAAAAGACAGTTGAATTTTTGAACTGAATTTTGTTCAAACTAGTAATTACCTATTTTAAAATGGTCAACAAGGTCGGTGCAATTTGGCAAGCCTATAACTTACGAAATGGATAAAATACATCTTACTTAAAAAACATTTATATTTGGATAAAGTTTTAATTAAAATTTGCCTTCCGAAAATACTTTTCTGTAGATTCACAAGTAAAACGCGTCCATAGAGCAAAAATGAAGAGTTATAAAATTTTACTACACAAAAAATAAGACGTTGCAAAGTTTAAATATAAAACAATTTGAATAATTTTAATCAAAACGACTTCGAGTCTTTGAAAAGACCTAAAACATTTAACGGAAATATATAAAGATAATAATAAAAACAACAACTCAAAGCCGAGTTTTGCCTAGTTCCAAGAGCAAGAAAATAAAAATATTAAATTAATCATTCGCCGGAGTGAAAATCGAATCCCCAACCGTAGCTACAGCCGTACGCTTGTACCACTGCGCCATGACGTTAAAAATTCTTTAATATATATAAAAAATATATATTTTTACACAATCAAAACGGAAACGGAAAGGATCGAAGGTATGTTTATTATTGTAATAGCGGTGGCTATAAAAGCGTCTAGGCGGGGTGGGCGTCGCGAAGGCGCCGATCGATCTGCTCTCAAGTTTATGGCTTATAACGCTTCCATTGATGTCTCATTCTCATACAAATCCCTTCCTTTGCACGGTCATTGTAAAGCTTATATAATATACGAGTAATATAGGATTATGAAAAGCATTCGATCTCAATAGGAATAAAGGAATTGTTGCTTTTATAGAAAAAATATATATGTGGAAGCCAAGAACGTGACTAAGCAATGTGCCAATAAATTTAGGCGTTATTGTTCACCTGTTTTGAAAATTTCAATCGTCACTACGTAAAGCGTTGAAAGTGAAAAATCCCAAATGTTTTTATCGTTCTTTGTGAGTGGGTGGTGGGTGTTAATCCCAAATTTCAATTTTAATCTTTACCCCCATTTTATATTTCCATACTGATATTGACCATATCAGTGAAAGTAGATATAATAAATATAAGCATTCCCTGGAGTGGAATCCGACCGTTGCGTTTAGTCACGCATCTATAAACTCATATATCAAAAGAGATATTTTAAAAATAAGATTTTTTAGTATTATATTCATTAATTTATTTATTAATGCGTAAAATTTAATTATTAAAAAATTTGAGGGTATAGGGGCACAAAGTGTAACTGTAAATACGACAGGGTGTGGATTCGAATCCCACTCGAGGAAAAGAAATATTTAATATTCACATTTTACCAGAGCGAACTCGAGGCAAAAGACTTCCGTCACTCATTACGCACTACCTCCAGAAATCAGCAAAAAATGGGGGAACAGAGTGTCTTAACACTGGGTTCTCTGTGCCTACCCAGTGTGTGTAGGATAGATACAGCGTGACGCTAAAATAAAACCGAAAAGCTGGCACCGCTAATATTACCATCTCTTATCAACTTGTCGCCATTCAACGTTTAATATTTTAGCTCGAAACTGTTAATAAAAGTCACATGCTTTTAATAACACGCGTCAGGCATAATAAAGTGTATATAAATAAAATACAAAAGCTCAATTCAATGTTAAATTTAGCACTGTAGCAAAAAAATATGATCGGTCAAACAAGTTTATACCTACTATGAAACACCCACGCTAATTTTTCATTCAGTAAAGTCTACTATTAAAAATGTAAATCAAGCTTGTCGCTATTATTTACAATGTCGTTTACTTACTCTGAAATAAATTTCGCGAGCTAGCTAATTTATGTATAATTAATTCCTTTTTTATATAGCTTCACCATGTATACCACAGGTAGGCAGAAAGAACCTGGGAACCTAGCGTGTGGAACCTACAACCGTTACGTTTACAGTCCTAACTTTTGGAGCCCCTGAGCCACGGAAGGCCTCAATTACTTACATAATATGTGTAAATAATATTAAGATGTGAACTTTGTGAGCAAGTTAGTACCTAGTTGTAAATTTTAATTAGCACTCGTAGAAATATCAAAATTTGACTGACAAATTTTAAACCATTTTTTATTTTTTACCATTTTAAAATAAAAAAAAAACAATAAATAAATTACCAAGACCCGTGTGTGTGTGTGTGACACTTGTTTGTTCTAGCAATAAAACGAATCTTTACATATTAAAGAGATTAGATAAAAGATAATCATACGATTATCACTATTATGCTAATATTTATCCCAATTAACCAACGTTTCTTTAGTAATTATGACATCGTTTCATAATAAAACTAGCGATCGCCCGCGGCTTCGTCGGCTTGAACTGTTTACATAATTAAATAGTTATTAATAGTAATCAAGGATAAACGCCACCGACCATCCCGCGGTGCCAGAGCTCAATGCCTGAGGTTAAGTTCAGCCAAAAAGCTGTAAGGCGAGCTCTGTCCTCTTTGGACATCCATTAGTCGAGCGGGCCAGATGGCATCTCCCCCTTAGTGCTTCGTTCTTGTGCTCCTGAGCTGACACCGGTGCTAACGCGTTTGTTTCGGCACTCTTACTCAGTCGGCGTAGTACCAGATTCATGGAAGAGCGCTCTTATCCACCCGATCCCGAAGAAGGGCGATGGTTCCGATCCATCTAACTACAGGCCTATTGCCATCACCTCCCTACTCTCAAAAGTCATGGAGAGCATCATCAATAGCCAGCTCTTGGTTTATCTAGAGGATCACCGATTGATTAACGACCGTCAATATGGCTTCCGCCATGGTCGCTCAACCGGTGATCTTCTGGTTTACCTTACCCACCGTTGGGCTGCGGCTATTGAAAGCAAGGGAGAGGGCCTGGCAGTTAGTTTGGACATGGCGAAGGCCTTTGATCGAGTGTGGCATGGGGCGCTCCTTGCTAAACTTCCATCCTATGGGCTTCCCGAGAACTTATGCAGGTGGATCGCCAGCTTTCTCACTGGGCGCAGCATCAAGGTCGCTGTCGACGGTTTTTGCTCCAAACATATGCCCGTGAACGCTGGCGTTCCCCAAGGCTGCGTGCTGTCCCCCACGCTGTTTCTTCTGCATATCAATGACATGCTGGAAGATTCTAGCATTCATTGCTATGCAGATGACAGCACGGTGGACGCTGTTTACTCCGGCCGCGCAAGTCTTTCTCGGGAAAACGCTGAACAGTGCCGAAATAAACTTGTGTCTTCTGTTGAGGCATCCCTCGAGAATGTCTCTTCGTGGGGTGAGAAGAACCTGGTCCAATTTAACCCCCTAAAGACACAGGTTTGCGCGTTAACCACAAAAAAAACCCCATTTATCGTATCGCCAGTCTTTCAGAACACTCCCCTTTCAGCCGCGCCCAGTATCAGTATATTGGGCCTTAATGTTTCGAGTGACTGCCAGTATCGTGATCATCTGGAAAGCAAGGCCAAGTTGGCCTCGAAGAAACTGGGGGTCATCAATAGAGCGAGACGGTACTTCACGCCAAAACACCGATTGGCCCTATATAGGGCCCAGGTTCGGCCACACATGGAGTACTGTTCTCATCTCTGGGCTGGTGCACCCCAGTATCAGCTTGACCCATTTGATCGCATACAACGTAGAGCTGTTCGAATCATTAAGGACCCAGTAAGCTGTGAAAGGCTTGACACTTTGGCTCTGCGTAGAGACGTCTCCTCGCTGTGCGTTCTCTATCGCATTTATCATGGTGAGTGTTCTGAAGAACTGTTTGAACTGTTACCTGCCGCCGAATTTTCTAACCGCACAGCACGTCACAAACTTAAATATCATCCACACCATCTGGATACGTGGCACTCCACTACTGTGCGGTTTCGTAGAAATTTCCTTCCACGCGCCACCGAACTGTGGAACGGTCTACCCGCGGCAGTATTTCCAGGTTGGTACGATATGGGTACCTTTAAAAAGCGCGTCTATCTCCACCTCAAAGGCCGGCAACGCACCTGTAGCTCCTCTGGTGCTGCACGGGGTCGTGGGCGGCGGTGATCACCATCAGGTGACCCTAACGCTCGTTTGCCTTGTCCTTTTACCATAAAAAAAAAAAAAAAATAGCAACAAAATAGGTATTAATAGCAATTTTGTCAAGTAACATTCTTAAAAATGGTATAATTCAAATAAAACGAAATGTTATGATACTGGGGTAATCGTGAACAACCGCGCGGATAAAAAATTAAAATGTCATAGTTTTAGCTTGTATACGTTATTAAATGCTAACAATAAAAAAAAATATATATCTTTCAGGTACAGACACCGACCCCATACGATTTTATTAGAATTAAGTATAGATATAAATTAGAAGATCGTAACCCCACTTAGGTGTTGGGGACTTACAATAATAAATACAATATTTAAATGGCTTCTTTTAAGATGGTACCTTTGTTAATCGTTACTATTAAGTAGATATTTGCATAAAGGCACTTTGTTTATATCGTTTACCATTAACATATATAGATTTATAAAACAGGTATAGTCCATATATATAGATTATACATAAGAAACAACATAAACATACGTTTTAATGAAACCCATATCTTAAGTTTAATAAAAATAAAGAACGAGCAATCCAAGGGAAAAGTACCTTAACAAAAACTTATTTCTCAACGTATTTAAGAAAAAACAAACTAAAACCTCCTTGGTGACAATTATGTTGATTAAGCAAAGCAAGATATTGACAGATAATCAATAAGAAGTAAGCACGCTAGGGCATACGCGAAAAGCAAGCGCACCACCGCCACCGCACCGCCCAGGCCGTTGACCGTGTGGTGGAGCGCCAACTCCGACCTTGCCCATTGTGCAATCTTTTCAGGAAAGATTACTTACTATATATAATTCAAGAGCTGCATAAACTATTCATAATTATACATCTACTAATATAAAATGTATAGCATAGTATATAGCGTAATTGTTAACGGACCACAAGACACGAAGGTGCGGAAGCGATGGTTGTGCCTGGTCCGACGGCGCGGCGCGGCAGGCTGGTCCCGTATCAGCTTGCCCAGCAGCTCGAGGAGTGAGAGGCGCAGCGGGCGCGGGGGCACGCGGGCTTCGCCCTCCGCGCCCAGCACCTCCAGCTCGACCGCCTCGGAGCGCGCGCACATCCGCGCCGCTACCGCCGCGCCATGACGCGCCACGCGACTCCTCGCTAACGTTACACGCGCGTCTCGACTCGCGGCGGGGCCGACACTAGCGCCCCCGCGCCGGCGCGCGCACACTACGCACTGTGCGGCGGCCGGTGTTGCCTTCTACGGCTTAATGTTAACAGCACGAGAAACTAACATTAATTCATATTTAATGAAATAATATGAAATCAAATTCCAGTGTTGATGTAGATGACATAGAAGATGTTACGCAATGGAAACAAAAAATCTTTACTACAACAGATAGATGAATAGATAAATAAATAAAATTTTCTGTTGATATAAAAAATATGCATAGATTTTTTTTGGATTTTTTAATTAGATAAAAATAATTTAAAAAAATCGGCTATTAATAATTCCCTTTAGTATGCTTAAAGATGCCAAAACTGACTCATGTTTGTATATAATAACAACATTTTACACTCATTAAATACAGAGTAACACCGTCAATATCCATCCATCTTGCTTGAAATTCAAGGAACATTCATGAACATTAAAATGGAATGGAAAGGAGCATTAAAATAATGTATGCAATATTTGTCGCGATGATACGCATTGACGTTTTCTGTTATATGATGCTAGCATAAGGATTAGCAAGCCTAAATGCTGACGGCAACATTTGTGACGAAATAACCGATAGCAAACAACAATTAGTTGTAAAAGGTCTAAAGAATCTTCTTTTTTGTTTTATACATCTTTCAGAGATTATTTAATAACACAAATATCAGTAGTTTTTAGAAACTTGTGAAAATAAAATACTGTTTTTTTTTCTATAGCTCCCTAGAGTGCTAAGCTTTTGTTAAAATTCAATTTCTCAAAAAACTATTATTATTTTGACGTTATTTTCAAGAATCCGATTTTTTCCAAAAAATCACAAATTCCCTAATATCTGCTGAACCACTGAAAATAACTGAACATATATAGGGGTGAAATGGATAGGTTCTGAGGTCGTCTACCCATAGACCACCGTTGATCCGTCGATCGAGTTACACCCCTGCATAGTGTATTAATAACAATGAAAAATAAGGGTTTGTTTATTAAAACCCATTCACTCATCACTTTTATTCTTTTTACTTTACTTCAGACATTTAATTTTTGTATATCAAGAGAAGAGGCCCACCACGCCTTTGCAAATTTTGTAAAGGTAGTATTTATAGCGATATTAATAACAGGTTGGCTGGACTTCTTATCAAGGCCACCAGGTACTCCAGATCTTCACTATACCAAATTTTAGCTCTCTATGTCTAGGATATACTTAATTCTCAGTAAGTGAGTACGCAAATACCCTACTTACCTACCTACAAGTTTGAAATTTTGAAGTTGTGGTGTGTGCTTACAACTTACTAGAGGACGATAATTTAAAAGCTCTAATTCTATCTAAAGGTTATCAAATAGGGGCAAGAAAATACGCTAAAATGGTTCCAAAAAAGGGTACCATCCTTTTCTGGAACCATTTGACACCGATTTCAAAATTATAAAATCTTTGTAAAATTATATTTTACTCTTTAGTTCGTTGTTAGAAGACGGTTTTATTTTTTGTTAAAAATTAATTTATTACTATATACTATAAGAATAATGTATATAATCTAAAACATTTTTACGATGATTACCATACATTAGTTTCCGTAAGTTTCATAAAATTTTCGTAACTATTTCGCTTTGACCCTAAATTATAACAACATACATTTTACTTAACCTCGACCTAGTAATCACGTAGTAGTCCACGGGCGGACGGACATACGTCCTTCGCAACCAATGTTTAAGTAAGTATACAGGGTGGAATTGACAGCGCCACTTTAAATGAAACCACAGTTTTAACTACTCTATAAAAGCCTAATATAATTCGGAAAAAAAATAATTCTCAAAAATAAAAAAGTTTTTTTTTCAAACAAAATAAATAATAAAATTATCGTTTTAAAATAAAACGCCATTTGTAAAGTATAACATAGGCACGCACACACTTACCTGTCAAAGCGGCCACGTCGCTTACGTATGTGTGCGTGACACGAAATACAGGTATGGATAAAAATGGTGAAATGAAAAAAAAATCCTACGTCCAAACCGTTGAGGTACCTTGATTATTTTTTTTAATTCTGGGTTTGAAATATTTTGCCCTATATGCAGTTTCAGTAAAAGAAGCGCAGCCTCTTCCACCCTGTATAGATTATACATATACCTATATGATACCTATGTATATGTCGACATCGCCATAGTGCATTTGTACGTGCCAGACCTTTTATTTTAAGTATTAAGTTAATTTTTAATAAATTTTTCGGGCAGTTGTGGGGGGCACATGCGTGCGATCGTAAACGCGACAGGATATGGGTTTCGATTCCCAGATGAGGAAATGAAAAAAAAAATCTCTAAAAAAAATCGAATTCGAAAATAAATCTCAGTTACCGAGGCAAATGCAGCGTTGAGTTATGCCACTAAACACGCAAAGCTTTCGGAATTCAGCGGAAAGTGGGAAACAAAAGTGTCTTAATGGAAACACTAGGTTTCCAGGTACCCTGCTACGTGCGGGATACAACGGGAAACTAAATATACACAAGTTCAAAAATCTTTAAATTAGTCACAATTTGAAATGACATTGCATGTAAATAGTGCATAATAATACTAATGTCCAAATTCAAAGAGCGTGAGAAAGTGTGGCGTTCTTTACTGTCATTCAACCGACTTTACTTTTGTTTCATTCACAAGTAGAGATAAGGTAAGTGATTTCTATTTAATAACAAAAATAAAACAAGAACCACTTAAAATGAGTGCATTTAAAAACGAATATTTACCACTTACTAAAATATTCTCACCAAAATTACGTTCATTGAAATGTATTGTATTCCTTCAATCTTTAGAGCCGATGAAATCCACCAAAGATTTTGCTTTGTATATCGAATGAGAGTTATTTATACATAAGAATAAGACATCAGTTTCCTATGTGACGGGTATTATAAAAGTATGTGGGTATCTATTTGAACGCGTTTTATGGATATTTCCTAATCGCATTGTTATATTGTCACAACGATACGATAACTATCCAACTAACTTATGAAATAGACTAGCGGTCCCGCGCGGCTTCGCCCGCTTCAACTACTCGAATATATTTATTAAATATGTTTATGAAATAGTTTTCAGGTTTGCTTTTTTTATTGTAATAATTATATAAGACATCACATTAGGAACCTCAAAAATAACAGAATTTATCTATTATATAATGGATCTTATTATACATATAAACCTTCCTCTTGAATCAATCACTCTATTAAAAAAAACCGCATCAAAATCCGTTGCGTAGTTTTAAAGATCTAAGCAGACATCGAGATAGTGATGAGTATTTTATATTTAGAATATAAAATAATATTACATAATAAATATCTACTATAATACATAATAAAATAAATGTAATTAAAATAGAAAAAAGCAACACAATCGACATTAATATTTTATGTAGAAATTTTTCCTCTCAACACAACAAATCTAAGACAATTATATAACAGCATTTTACCTTATCTGTACCAATATTGAATGGAAATAGTTTTCATTGCATAAGAAGTAGAATTCATCTTATCCTGTTTCTTATAAAGTGGATCTACCCCACGACCTTCAAAAAGGACAGGTGGACCAAACGCTTGTATATTTTGAAATCGTCATTACTATTAGGCAACGAACTCACCTTGGCCATGTGTTCTCGCCGAGGACTTTCCCATGTCGGCCGCACCATCGACACACATAAACTGACACTCGCGCACCACTAAACACTAACTCTCTACGTACACTACTTATAATTTATATTAGGTCGGTGTAAAAAGTGGTGTAAAAAAGGGTACACTCCAAACAATCTAAGGCCACTTGAGGTTTGTGATGGGTCTCCTGTGGTGTCGCAGGCGGTATGGTGGTATCAAAACTAACGGAGGGCCGCGCGGTGCGATCGGCATTCTGCGGTTCAAAGTTGCACTCGTTTTCTGTAACAACCAATCATTTATATAGTTTAACGTCAAATTTTAACCATAATCTCTTATAACAGTTAATTAATTTTACAAAATTCTTATAACTAATGACTAACTTATTAAATACGACATGCTCTTAATAGGTTTAGCAATTTGTATTTTGTAGTGAGGCTATTAAAAATAATAGTTCGATGATATTTTGTTTTCATTTTAATACCAAAATTACTATAATGACTTAATTCTTATTTATTTAATTGCATCTACGAAACGATAAGACATAATAGGTAGAATGTTTAAGTAGTATGTTATATGATAATTACATGCTTCTTTTTTATTTGTTTTCTATGTTGAAAACAGCATTACATAATAAATAAACAGTTCAATTTGGCATATATACTAAAAATAGGAGGTTCTCAATATGGTAGGTATAGTCTACGCGTTTATATTCAAATATCCACATAAATATCTTGTAGTGGGAAACTAAAGTAAGTAAATAGTGGGCAGTGTCTTAACACTATGTTCCCTGCCTGCACCCTGCCGTGTGCGGGATACAGCGTGAAGCTGATTAAATCAGTTTTTAATATCTTCCGATCTTGGGAACACGAGGAACGTAATAAAAAAACCATTGTCCAATAGAGCGTCCATCAACAACAGTACAAATCTTCTAATGAGACAATTAAACTCTATTGAGAGAATTGAGATGCGGCGCTTGATATATCACAGTCGTACGTAGTACGGACGATAAGTGATCTTCAGTAAATTACAAATATAACGTAATGGGAGTCAGGGGGCAAATATATAGATTTTTTTAACGTATTATAATAATATGAGGCCGTCGTGGCCGCTTATTTATTCGCTAAAGCCGGCGTTGAGTTCCGCCACTAAACACGGAATGCCTTCGAAATTCGGCGGAAAGTGAGGAATGGAGTATCTTAACACTAGTTAAATACAGCGTTGAAGCTGGTAATGAATAATGATTATTATTATTTTTGTGTTTTCGTCCTTGGAATAATGTTTCTCATCCATAACATTTTAGTTTTCTTTTTATTAACACTTAAGAAAAATGTTCAAACAAAGTAGCACTGTACATGTACCTAATTCTAAATATGTTTTAATCTAATGTAAGCAATAAAAGACATTATTATACCGATGGTTGCCAGACGTAAAAATAAACTAAATAAAAATAAATATTTATCCTCCGTTGTGATTTAATCATAATATCAAATATGTTAAAAAACGCTTAATTTATTTTCATTTTACATTTGATAGATCTCTCCTCTACGTCCTCTACTCTCCTCGAATCAACGCTACACTACGTTTTTCATAAATTAATATCAAATTAGATAGAGTTAGATATAAAATTTTAAAAGTGTGTTCAAAACATCTCTGATGTAAAACAATAAAAATGTAATGTTGTATGAGCACTCATTTTTATTAAGTTTCCTTGTTTTGAAGGAAACAAATAGTATAATAGGCACATATAATAACAAATTATAAATTTGATATTTTAAACTATGAAATGTGAGTTTTTGATCTGTTCTTGTATAGTAGTTATTATTTTTAATATTATTTAACACCACATTTATCTAATATTTGGTAATTAGTGGTCGTTCACCATAATTTTTCAATGTAGAGTCATATGATTCATCTTTTCGTTTTCTAAAATCTTCTTTATAAGAATTATTATTATATCTTTATTGAACATCTAACTAGCAATCGTTTAACGTGGTACTTATCTAAGTACTACGCACCTACCTAATTAACATTGCACTATAATTATCATTAGTATCGACATATTAAACGAATAAATCATCTAATAGGTATTAAATATCTACATATAAATATATGAGACATGTTAATAATATTTATTAATTAATAAACAACACAACACTTCAATCGTCTCACAAAAAAAAATCAGCTTCACGTTGTATCCCGCTCACAGCGAGTAGGCTGAGGAAATTAGAGTTAAGACACTTCGTTCCTCCACTTACAATCTTCGCGTTACTCTCTTAAAACCTTTAAAAAATATATTGTCGTGTGTCTACCTACTGATTTTCATTTTTCTTTTTAATTTTATCTTTTAATAAATAGGTTCATGAAAAAAAATATTAAAAAACTCTTCTAAAATTAAATAATTCCACTAAATATTTCACGAGTATGGATTTACTATACTCCTATACTAATTTATGAGACGTTCTTGA
>JAEBDU010010082.1:0-22707 GCA_016802625.1 Heliconius numata | reverse complement strand
AAGACTAATTAGTTCCAGTGGTGTTTATTTTACTTAAGTTTGTGGACCTCACAATGATTTATGACTGCGACAGTACCAGATAAAATAAATGTCAACACTCCAGCTGGTTGGTGTATTCTATAAGAGAAACGTGTCCACAGCACGTTTCGTTTTCTACAGTTTTATGTACAAAAATATTTTTAATATTTATGTTGAAATCCAGACAGAAAATAATATACGTTGACTACAAAGATCATATTTCAACATTTAATTCTTTTCACAATTATTTTCTACATGTAATAAAAATATTTTTTAGATAATCTTCTTGGAATAGTATAAGCGTAATATCTTTTATAATAAGTATAAGTATACATAGAGCATAATATTTAAATATTTAAGTAACTTCGCACAAAGGCCACAGAGGATTTAAATGTTCAGTAAAAACTAAAAGTGAGTTGGAAATGTGTTGTTTATCTCGTTGTAGAGTTTATTATGTAGCTCTGGAACAGACCACATGGTAAAAGTGAAACTAGTTTCGGTCCAGGTGCCGCGTTTTTGTGTTAAGCGCGAACAAAATTGTTTTGAAAGCGCAGAAAACTAAATTAAATTGCAAAACTAACGAAGCTGAACCATTTTCTTTTGACAAATTGAATAGAACTGTGTGTTGAATCTTATTTAACTTAAAAAATGTGATGATATGAGTCAAAATAAGTAAATTCCTGTTAAATATACGCAAATTAATGGTTTATCTACTACTACTGTTATCAACATAATTAATATAAGAAAAATCAGCTTCACGCTATATACTGTACATACCAAGGTATGCAGAGGGAACCTAGTGTTAAGACACTCCGTTCCCCATTTTCCGCCGAATTCTGAAGGCATTGCGTGTTTGGTGGCGGAACTCAACACCGCGCTTAGCCCCGACACCAGAGAGAAAAAATGAAAATATAAATTTAAATAAATATTTCATTTCTTCGAGTAAGGATCGAACCCATAACCAGTCGCATTTACAGTCACACACTTGTCCCCTAGCGCCACGACAGGCCTCAAACATACTGAATATATTAAAGTAAATAAGAACACTTATCACAAAGCAAAAGTCCCTAATTAGAGTTTCACGAAAACTTATGTAAAGAAAGCTATTTTAAGTTTAACTTTAACTAAGATGCATGGGGTCGATGTCAGCTGTGTAATATGGGTGGAGCAAGATGCTGGTAGGAAGGGATTACTGAATCAGTTAAACTTTTAATTTTGCTGTAATAAAATATATTCTAAAACATCTTCCTACTTTACGGCATTACATTGTATTGTAATCGTTGATTGACGCTTAGAAAATTATATAGTACCTAATCGATAAATCCAGTATATTTCAGGAGGAAAGATTTCCATGACAATTTATTTAAACTTATTGTTTAGGAAATACCATCAGAGTTAAACTTTTAAGGTATCTATTTATACTATTCTACTTTCGCCTATTTAGTAATTCGTTGTAATATTATCATAAATTACTAAAGAGCCAAAAAGATCTTATAAACTAATTAAAAGTTCTTGTTTAAAGGTTATATACGGTAATTCTATTGTAACTTTAAAGCGTCACATTTTAACCTACTTTGTAGTGAGTAATGGGCGCTTTAATCATCAAAGCATCAATTATTTACAATTGTAACGAACTAAATACTAGTGACTGACTGAAGTTTCGTAATAGTTCTAATTTGGCCAAAAACTGAAGTTTCAGCTATAGATTCGTTTTCGGCCAAAAAGCGGCCGAACCTTCGATGAAACAACGTGTGACTGTAAAACCGATTGGTTGAGGGTTCTATCTCCACTCGAGGAGATGAAATATTTATTTAAATTGGAATGGAAATATATCCAATTCTTCGCTCTGGTGTCGAGGCAAAGCGCGGCGTTGAGTAATGCCACTCAACACGTAATGCCTCCAGTATTCGGCAGAAAGTGGGGAGCGGAGTGTCTTAATATTAGGTTCCCTCGCCTACCCTGCTGTGTGATACAGCTTGAAGCTGATATATTTTATTTATTTATTGATTCTAAATTATATAAATATAAATATTTATAGCAAGTGCGAGTAAAAGTTTTCATAGTTGTATTAGTCTTTACACTTAACTTGTCTTTTTGCTCTAGATGGAATAATAAATAATTTGAATTTGAATAACTTTCTTCACATGGCCACATTTACGATAAAATATACATAAATATTATATACAATTATACAATATAGCTATTTGTATACAACTTCCGCTTCCGCTGCGCGTGTATTTATTTGCGCGCCTCATTCACTGTATGATTTATAGAGCCTGGAAGGCTTTAATAGCTTTCACTTTTATAGTGATTTATCATCCACGCGCTAAGTATTTGTAAAATAAAACAGAAACCTATTGAAAATCTGCGATCAATACCTGTCAAAGCGAAAAAAAATTCAATTAAAAGGAATTGTGAATTCTTTCATTGGATAAACGGAAGGCCTGAGTATTGAAAATGGTGTGAAAAGATTTTTTTGTGTACGTTTTAACGCGGCCCTACTTTAATGGAATTTTATTGAAATATCGATTATTTCTAACAATACATTCAAAATGTTGTTAGTACGTACATATTTGTAGGTAAATAATTAAATAATTCGTCTGCATAGAACATGTTTGAGCAGTTTAAAACAGGAGTGATTTGAAAAATTGTGCTAACTTGTGTGAAGATAATAAATAGATTTAATAAGAAACCTTAAATGAAAAAACACGTTAAGGTGGACACTTTACATTTCATTTAAAATTTGGTGCATACAGAATTTGGTGGAAAGTGGGGAACGGAGTATCTTTAACACGAGGTTCCCTCTGCCTACCCTGCTGTGTGCGGGATACAGCGTGAAGCTGATGTTTTCTGGACTAAAAATAATAATAAAACAAAAATCTGTTTTTGTCACCAGGAATACGATTAATTCATATATAGTAGTTTGTGATGAACTCCCACCGTGTTGCAAGGAGGAACCTGCCATGCGTCACGTTCCGTGCCCGCCAATTTGTCTGTCATTTGCCAAGTCCATACGCGCCATGAATGTTGATTGAATTTACAAAACATATATTGTGGCATATATGTATATAGCTATTTGTAATTTGGTTGCATTCACATGTACGTTCAGTTTCCATTTTATTATCAGCGACCCGCTGGCGGCTTCGCCCGCTTGAACTATATAATTATTAATTTACTAATCTTAATATAAAATTTAATTTTCAGCCAATTCACTTCAATAGTTATTTATAGCAATTTTGTTGAAAATATTTTTAAAAATGATATAATTTTTTTACTTATAAACGTTTTTCCTCATTTTTTTATTCTTTACATCTTTTATATTTTGTTTATCTTCACACTGTGTTCGGCACAGATCAGGGAAGGTTGAGGGAAACTGGAAAACTAGTATTAAGACACTACCATTAAGATGCACATGGCTCGAGAGAAAGTTGAATCTATAAATTAATCTATAAACATCTTTACATAATATATCTTTCATGGAACTGATTGTTATATTAAACGTAAAACGCAGTATTAAATATACGTTACAAAAACCAAACAAATTAGAAGCAGGTAAACGTTCATTAAAATATAAAATTTGTTTCAAACAATATTTAGAAGTTTAAATTTATGCTAAGTAAAGATACCAGAGTATATTGTAAGAATCTTGTCTGCCGACTTCTCTGAAGACGCCTACTTATTATACCAAATAGGTAACAAATTTATAAACTTAGCTAATTAGAGGAGCTCAGGCTACATTTCACGCTTGCCTGAAAACGGGGCGATGTTTACATCGTGATTTGAACTTTCGTGATACCAGTTTTGACTGTGTACTTTTAACCGACTTCACTTTTCAAGAAAGAGGAAGTTCTATATTCTATTATTAAGAACTTCACTTTATTTTATATCTTTCGGTATCCCTTCCTGATGAAGTCCAGTTTTTTGCTTACGTATGGACCAGGTACAGAGTGTAAGGGGTATCTGTGTATCGCGATCGTTTCAGGGAGTATGTTGACCTGAGTAGATTCCATTGAGTGGACATCTTTAGGATCTCGCCTGCTCTTGATGTATAATCCTGAAATTGATACGGAATCGTCGGTGAGCAAGTCCGACTCGCACTTGATTGTTTTTTTATTTAATGTAATCATGTTATCATTGGCGGTATTTCACAATATAATTAGTGCATATTGCAAGATTTTCACTTTTTTCACTAATAGCACCTTCACTACATTTTCGTTATACTTTTATATATTACTTTAGTTTAGATTCAACATTCTTAATATTTTGACATGAATAAAATAATGAAAGAAGGGTTATATTTAACTTAAAAATAACTATGACCAAATTATTTATAATATTATACCACATATTGTATTTATATAATATACATATTGATTTGTGATGCATGAACGAATTAACTAATGGACGGACAGACTTTCACAACTGAATTGATAAGGGTGAATATGAAATGTTGCTATCTAATAGGAAACGCTCTATTCTTTTCGCGAAAATATAATAAATATTTAAACTCTAAAGACGGTTATTTTCGATTAACAATAATACTGTAATGTAATGTCATTGTTATCGAAACTAAAGTCATATTCCAAGTTTTAGCTTAATCAGACAAATTGAGCTTGCAAAAACAGTAACTAACACGGCGAGTTAAATTAAAGCTAAAAAGTAATACAATCGTATTATATGTTAATAAATAATTAATATATCATTTTTATCACATATCAAAATAATATAAATTATAATTAATATTTTCCAACTAAGAAACTGATATCTATATATATAAAAGGACTTGTCCTCACTGACTGAGGTAAGACGCACGCACAGCCGTAACCGCTGATGGTAGAAACGTTAAATTTGGACAAAAGTTTACTTTTGTAATCTGGACATCCACTAAGAAGGGATTTTGAAAAATTTTAACCCTAAAGGGGTGAAATAGGGGTTCAAAGTTTGTATGGAAAAAAATTTAAATCGGCACCGATTTTTATAAAATTTGAAATTTACATTTTTAAAAGTATTTAATTGAACACGTGTTTCATCGTTTTCTAGAATTGTCCCCCTAAGGGTGCAAATAAGGGGTTGAAAGTTTGTATAGGTTTTTTTTAAATCGTCACCAATTTTTATAAAATTTGAAATTGAGACTCTTAAACGTATATAATTAAACACATGTTTCATGGTTTTCTAGAATTCACCCCCTAAGGGTGCAAATAAGGGGTTGAAAGTTTGTATGGGAAAATTCTTAAATCGCCACCGATTTTTATAAAATTTGATATTTAGACTCTTAAAAATATTTAATTGAACATAAGTTTCATGGTTTTCTAGAATTCACCCCCTAAGGGTGCAAATAAGAGGTTGAAAATTTGTATGGAAATCGCCACCGATTTTTATAATATTTTAAATTTAGACTCTTAAAAATATTTCATTGAACGCATGTTTCATGGGTTATTAGAATTCACCCTTAAATACGCAAGCGAAGCTGCGCGCGCCCGCTATTCTTTTATAATTATATAATTCCCTGTTGAATTAACGTCAGTTGTTGACACAATGACTTTTAATATATTTGGTTCTTGTATAAATTGAATTTAAAAATAAAGAATGTTGATAAAAAAATATAAGCTGGAATGGTTTGGAAAATCAATTTTAAACAGAAGCATGTCAAGTGTTTCATTTCAATATAATATAAAGGATTCATTAAAACGTTAAAGTATGATATTATATTCATAATGATATACGTATCATTTTATAACGTACAATTTGGTTTAAATTTATACTCTTTCAAAAAGAGGAATAAAGAATGAAATTAAATTTCAATGATGTATTTCTTTTTATTTTGAATGTAGTACTAATTTTAATTCACCAATTTTACCGATTAAGGCAAATACAAAAAATCTATTTCAGCTATTACACGGAACCCTAAAA
Organism: Heliconius numata; assembly: GCA_016802625.1. Lineage (NCBI taxonomy): Eukaryota > Metazoa > Arthropoda > Insecta > Lepidoptera > Nymphalidae > Heliconius > Heliconius numata. The sequence continues at coordinate 16,779 of JAEBDU010010082.1, read as the reverse complement.
ACTTTGACTCAGTAACAACAAGGCTGACAGTTCGACGTGTGGAGCCTACATCAAATATCAAATTACTGGCGACCGCAGTAACCGGCGTTCCTGCGCGCGACACTGTCGACTCAGCGTGATGCCGACGCGAACACGCGGAGGAGCGTCACGTACGTGCCGCGTCAATTTATCACCCATCACCTATTCTGACATAAATACAACGTTCGTTATACATTTTACTTTACAAATTCAATAAGAAAAAGAAGAAAGGTTTTAAAAATGTATAGAATAATACAAATAAGAGAATTATAAAAACAATTAAAATAGCACAAAGTGCGACTGTAAATGCGACTGGTTGTGGGTTCCATTTTCACTCGCCAAAATAAAATATTTATTTAAATTTATATTTTCATTTCTTCGCTCTGGCGATCAGGCAAGCGAGTTGAGTTCAGCTACTCAATATGCAATGTCTCCAGAGTTCAGCGAAAAATGAGAGAGTGTCTTAACACTAGGTTCCCTCTGTCTACCCTGTAAGGGATAAATATAATCTAAAACCGTCCACTGCAAAGTCGTTTCAAAGTACGAATATTGTACTCTATCTACGACCATGGTTTCGTATCCATATTTTAATACGAGAGAAAGATTTTCTTCCTGCAAATTCATTCATTAATTTAACTCTTATACACTTTCAGTCCCCACTTTTAAATGGCGGAACTCTACGCTGCGCTAAGCCTCGTTACCAGAGCGAAGGAATGAATTAACAATTTGTAATTTATATGAATTCTTTTAGTAGCTTAGATTAAACGCATTAATAGTACTAAGTATTAGATAAATCTAATTTACAGTTTCCGACGAGGTAGGAATTGCCAAACACATGCTACGTCGTGCTATAGCGATAGTTACCACTAATGGTATTCAATTATGGACGCGATCGATGAAGGTAAAATTAGATAATACTTTTTGAGCTCTTTAATAGCTTCACCATTTACTTAGTATGTTTATTTATAGATACAAATACTTTTAAAGTAACTGTTCTACTCGTATGTTTAGATGTTAAAGAAATTACAAAATTATTTTTGGTAGAATAACCATTAACTATTTAAGACCTTCTTGGAAAATATTTAATTAGCGTGTATATTTTTTTAAATATTTAGTGTAGAGTCATACCTCATACCTATATTCATAGAGTAAAGTATATTATAGTATATATTGTACTTAGAAAATGTTTTTGAAATGAGAATCCGTTGCTTCCATATAATAATAATAATATGATAAGTATAATAATAATATAATAATAATAATAAAATAATATAAGTAAGATGGACACAGACTGAGTTAGACTCCGTAGATCGCCAAATACGTAAAATGTTGACGACATACCGAATGCACCATCCGCGTTCGTCTGTAATGAGACTGTATATTCCGCGTAAGTGTGGAGGTCATGGCTTTTTGAATGTCAAGAACCTCCATAACCACGAGGTATGCAGTCTTAGAGAATATTTTCTCAAGATTGACGTGGATATGCACAAGGATGTGGTAACAGTTGACAAAGGCCTTACTCCTACCTCTACTCTAGTAGACCTACCTCTACTACCTTACTACCTCTACTACCTCTTTCCTTGGGCAAAGAGAACTGGCGTCGGCCTGTAGTACTTACTACTTCTGATCGCATGGCTGTATGGAAGAGCAAGGAGCTGCATGGTAGATTCCATAGAGCCCTAGTGGGCCAGGACGTGGATACTGTTTCATCATTATCTTGGTTACAGTTCGGGGATCTTTTTGGAGAAACTGAAGGTTTTGTCTGTGCAATTATGGACGAAGTTATCAAGACACGGAACTACCAGAGACATATTATGAAAGATGGCACTATCGACATCTGCCGGGCGTGTCATCGACCTGGGGAGTCCCTCAGACATATTGTCTCTGGTTGTTCTCATCTTGCTAATGGCGAGTATTTGCATAGACACAATCAAGTAGCCAAGATAATACACCAGCAACTTGCTCTTCAATATGGCCTTGTAGAATTGGAGGTGCCTTACTACAGGTACAATCCCATGTCTGTTCTTGAAAATAGCTGTGCTTTGCTCTACTGGGATCGGTCTATTATTACTGACAGGTATATTGTTGCCAATAGACCTGATATAGTACTAGTAGACCAAGCGGCGCGCCGCGCAGTGATTGTTGACGTTACTATCCCACATGATGAAAATCTCGTGAAGGCGGAAAAAGAAAAACAATCTAAATATTTGGACCTAGCAAATGAGATTACCGCCATGTGGGATGTCAATGCGACTATCATTGTGCCGAAAGTGGTTTCGGTTAACGGTTTAATAGCGAAAAGCCTCGACCAACACCTTAAGAGACTATCGCTTAGCTGTTGGGTCAAGAACCGGATACAGAAGGCAGTATTACTTGAGACGGCACGTATTGTGCGGAGGTTCCTCTCTCTGGAGCCCTAGCCACCGATGGCTTGGACCCTTGTCCCGCCCTCGGAAGAGTGGTTTTTTTTTTATATTTTTAAATGTATCTTTTTTATAATAATTTATATTTAAAAATGTAAAATTGATTCACTAATTTAATAAAAGTATATTCTGTATATGATAATATTCAGATTGAAGACTAAAGTACTTCCACAGAGTCTATAATTATTATATATCAAAACTACCTTGTTGCTCTACAAGTTAGAAAAGCGGTATGAAATAAAAAAATATTTCACCTTAAGCCTAAATATAAACATACTTCCCATAGTCCCATTGGCGAGCACGCTTTTATCCCTTTTCGTCTATACAAAATGCATTTCCATTTGGATAGGTGAATAAATGGCCCGCCTTTTTATGTATTTTTAACTCACAACTTAGTGCTGGGGTTAAATATTTGTGTACATTAGGTTTTTGTTTGTCTCTATTTTGAAAGCAAGTATTTAAACCACTTTGGAATGTTAGTTGGGGTTCGTTCGTAATCTCTTATTTACTATACTTAAATGTTATATATAGGTACTTTATTTTATTCAAAAGGAAGAGAGGATTTTAGAAAAGGGTAAAAAAATGTTTTTAATGGTAAAGCGAATGTATTGCTATCGCAAATAAAGCTTTTAGAATTCTAGATCTATTCACAGCTCATTATAGTATAACAAACGAGGGTTGTGCATTCGATTCTTACTCAACAAAGTACATACGTACTGCCTACTTCCCAAAATGTGTTAAGTGCACGAATGAGAAATTTTAGAAAAAAAAAATTACCGTTAATATCCGTTAATTCAAATTAAACTTTCAAAGTATGAAAAGTATTTCTATGAATTATGTATTAATTTAATTTAACACTGGACAGCGCACCTTGAAACGCATATTACTATTAAATTAGTCTCGCCAATATATCAGTACAAATAAACCATGGAAATTCATATAGAGCTCTCGTGGGAAATCTATTCTATTGCCAGTTTGTTCAACTGACTCCGGTCCAGATGAATGTCACACACATGTCTTTATTGGTCTCTTATGTATAGCTTAAATGTATTTATTCTATATCAATAAATTATTACCACTATTTTCAAAGCCTGTGAAATAATATATTAAAAATGTTTATAATGATATTGGTTCCAATTCCTAAAACCATAGAAATAGACGTTATAGAATTTAAGTTTTAAATTAATGCTTTTCAATTATAATAAATGTATCTGTAAAATTAAATATAATTACAGCTTTTGCTCTTGTTTAAAGTGCATTTTCAACAGCCGCCCTAATAAAATATAAAATTATACTTTTCAGTCAACTAGGCATTGTAAAGGGTGCTACACGGGAACAGAACTAGAACAAGGTGAGACTCAGCTCGAGGACACTTAGAAATCTGTTAATATTTAGCGTGGACTATTTATTTGAGAAAACAAAAAAAAGACTATTTATTTTTTTGATAATTTTATAAGTTTTTCATATATTTGTTTTGATTTCATCCGTTTCATTATTAGGATTTTGCTGTCTTACAAGCATGTAGAGTAGTACAAATCAAAAGTTGTAATTTTATTTATTGTAGTACATTATTTAATTTAAACATTTAATTTTATTGAAAAGGCAAATAAGAGAGTGGGTGAAATAAAAATAGACCTAAAATTATTTAGTTCTAAGTATTTTAATATGAACATAATTATGTATAACAGACTGCTGGTACTGATGTATTTATTTAACTAAGGTGATGCAGGTGCTACACGTGAGTGCAATCTCATTTCCTCGAAAGGTCTTAAAATCCTATTCCTGTTTGTAGTTGCGCTGTAACCTAATATTTTATAGTAGAACTGTAAATGGAATTGTGGTTGGAAATTTCAATTGATTAATATTTTATTGTGTTGTTAAAAGTAATATGAATGTATTTTATATTAATATTATAATATTAATTAAAATATATATAATATATTCATTGTACTTATTATTACATAATAAAATAATTATTAATTGTAATTCCCAACAACAATTCCATAAATATATTGTATATTTTATATTAATAATATCATAAGAACAAAGCGCGGCGTTGAGTTTCGCTAGAATTTGGCGAAAAGTGGGGGGACGGAAGTGTCTTGATGAGAACGGAGTGTTATCACAAAAGGATCCCAGGTTCTCTGCCTATCCTGCTATGTGCATACAGTGTGAAGCTACAAAAAAAGTATCATTAAACTCTGGTTAACTGTGTTCTAAGTATATTGCCACAAGCCAATAACTAACTTTAATAAAATGAAAATAAATTGCATTTAAATATACACCTTAAAAATAAAAAAGGGATATTTACCAAAAAAAAGAAAACAAACGCTATTATAATAAACAGCTTTATAAACTAGGCAATACGTCTAAGTCAAGCGGCCATTCCACCAGTATAAAAGTAGTTACATTAATCTGATATCCGACAGCAAATTGCTCTCGAATGTGGTGGACAAGGCCAATGTGCCGTGTGAAGGATTGTTCAACCAGAAATTGGGGGCTTGCAGCAGTGCCACGAGCGACTTAGTGCCACGAGATTTACTCAGTTTTCATAATACGTGCCCATCTGTTACTGTATTATATGACCTGAACTTTTATGTGAACTTATCCATAATGATGTAAGGCTACGTAAGTCATATTTTTATGGAAAATTTTTGGGTATCATTTTTAAATAATGGACTCATTTGTCAGTTGGTTTGGTTTTTGAAATATTTTTTTTTCTTTTAGTTTAGTTAGGGATGGAAAATTAAATTAATGATTAGATTTGTTAATTGATAGAATGATTTTATAGGACTTGAAAATAATATTATTAATATTTTTATTACCGTTAAAATAAATGGGTATTTATAATAAAAAAACATTTTGTATTATCAAAGACGCTTACAATAAGATACTTAGTTGTGACTGTAATACCCATGAAAAATATAAGATGAATTTAATGATCTTTGCGACACCTTCTCCAGATAAGTTATATGGTACTTTTGATTCTTATTATTTTATAGTTACTTATAATTGTATAGAAAAAATAAATTTAAGATATAAACTATATTTTTGCCATTCTTTCTACAAACATATTGCAATACTTCTATATAGCCTGTGCTTGACGTTGTGAAATAGGTTATGTTTCACTCTTATAAGCTACAGCAGCTAGAGTTAGATTTTTTGATATATTCGCTTTACATTGCGATAGGATGGAAAATTTATGGGTTCAATACATTCCGACACAACAAAAATTGACACAATCATAAAGCTGTTGACCATTCGCTAAGGGAACCTTGGAACCTACTTCTTTATTAAGACATTTTCGTTATCCACTTTCCACCAAAATCTTGGAGCGTTGCGCGTTGAGTGGTGGAACTCAAGACCTTGCTTTGAATCGTTGCCAGAGCGAAAACAGGAAAAAAATGAAAATGTTAAATATTTTGTTCCTCCTAATGGGAACCTACAATCGTATGCTACGGCCTCTATATAAAGATGTTTTTTTAGCTTCACGGTATATCCCGCATATAGAAAAGTAAGTAGAGAATAATGACACTCCGCTCCCTATTTTTTATATATCTTTAAAATATATAATAATTATAACAACATAAACATATCCTATTGTCTACTATATTTATACCTCAGCCTGGTATTGTAAAATTCGATTCCCCACACTTAACGTTCAATGTCTGATTAAATAAACAACAAAATGGCTTATCACACCTATCCTTAATGACCCTGGTAAAAACAATAGATAGAAATGATTTAAAAATTAATGACGATTAAAAAAATACAATGTAAACGCTCATAATTAATAAGTATAAGAGTTAAAAGATAATAAAAGTTTTTTTTTGCTTAAGTTCTGACGCTTAAGAAGCTATGAATAAATAAAGGTTTCTATTTTTAAAATAAATTGTAGGAAGATAGAAATGAAAAGTTATATAAGAGCATTTTATTCAAACTTGAATTGCATAATTATGAATTTAACATTATAATATGTTATAATTAATAATCTTTTATGTAGTATAACTGTACCTCATATGTGGCGACTGACTGAAGTTAGTATGTAATGTAATACATCAGTTAAACTAATGAAAATTAGGATAGCAAAATTTATTGAGTATGATGAGGACACCTTGAAGATATTCATAATCAATGGTGAGAAACAATTAATGTTAGAGACTAACTAAACTATATCAAAAACCACCGAGGCTGTACTATATAAGATTAGATATAAGATATTATTATAATTAAAAAATATATACATATAAAAATATCTATGAATAAGATTAAAGAGTAATACAAAAAGTCTGAATATCATACAATGCTGACTAAGCGATAAGCCAGCACAATACATTGTATTGCTCGAGAGAATTATGTATTTACATACAACATTACGCTTTAAAAGTTTTGCAAATGTATGCGAGAGGTTTAATTTGTTTTCGTGATGTATGTTTTGTGCGATTGTATTCCCATGGACGAGAATACATTTCCAGACTCCCGTGGGACATTTTTAAACGTTGAGATTTCTCTGCTTGTGTGCCTACCTTTGAATTGTATATAACTGACTAAACTATCAGGTTCACTTTAAATCGCGTAGATAGTAGGGTAGGCAGAGGAAACCTAGTTTTAGGTAGAATAAACTGGAAACGATGAAATAGAAATATAAATTTCAATAAATATTTCATTTCGTCGAGGGGGATCGAACCCACAACCAATTGCGTTTACAGTTATTTATTATTGATAAAACATACATATAAGGATCTCCTTTTTTATTTAAATTTGGATAAAATTTAAATCACTATTATTTTAAAAAAATAGTGGCCAGGTGAAAGTATCTATCGGCAGCTATCTAAATAGACAGGGGCAATCACTCGCCGGCACCTTATCGTCAGCTAGTTAAGCGTTTCGCTGATTGTTGAATTGAGTCATAAATTTCTTGTGGCACGCGATCCTACCCGTAGTGTTCGAGTAAAATAACTGTCATATACGGAAGGAACAGATAAACAGACATGTCAAAATTATAAAGTTCCGTTAAGTTCAGAAGAAAAATAACCAATTAAAAAAAACATGATATTTTCAAATAAAATAAATAATAAAATTATCGTTGTACAATAAAAGTGTATAGATAAGAATGTTTCATACTTTCATTAAATAAATATATTATACTAGCGGCCCGCTCGCGGTTTCACCCGCGTGAACTATGTTATTACTAATTTCTGTCTTCATGACTACGTCCTAGTGACGTCTATGCAAAATTTGAGATTAGCACTTGTAGTTTCTGAGATGTCGTGATGAGTGAGTGACCTTTCGATTTTATATATATAGATTAAAAAATAATCGACTTTTTATCATCCCATACCAAACTCCAATTTCATACATAAGGACCTAACATATATAGAGACCTATACAAATTTATTTCAATCCCAACGCAGTTTAATTGCTATATTGACATTTTAAACGCTAGAACGTTCCGCGGGTTTTCAGCGTATGTATGATGATCGGATTGCAATGCATTTTTAAAGGCAGATATTTCGAAACAGTGCGCCAACTCGATATCTAGATAGATGGATGGGTCCCTGGACACCGCCGCCGTATTTGCGCCCGTATGGCCAGTTTAACGATTCAGTGAATATTTAACTGTATATTGTTATTTACTACCTGTATTCGTACGTCATTTATCTCATCACAATATTTCACTATAATAGATTTATATACACTATCAGTATATAATACACAGTAACTGCATATATATATCTTTATTTTATTTTATTATAGCTGCCATAGTTTTGGCATATTGGCATACTTCTCTGTATTTATATTGAGCACTGATCTGAAAATTATTCGTAGCAAAGTCTTATCACCGCCTCACAAGAGCTACGGTACTTTTTTTTTACATAAATGGAAAGGCATCTTTAAAATATACTGTATACTCCTAAAAAAAAGTGTAATCTGTATCTAGAAATGTAAATTTTTTTTTAGGAGAATTCTAACCTACCTCTGTTAATACCCTCCGTTCCTTATTCGTTGTTCTATTTTCGAAACACTACGTGTTGAGTGGTGAAACTTAACGTCGCGCTTTATCTTGTTATCAAAGCGAGAAAATGAATTGAATTAATTACCACAAGTAAGAATCGAACCTACAATCGTTGAGTTTACACTCGCAAGCCATTCAATATAAATGGTTTTAACATTTAGTCATATTAAATTCAGATGGATGAATCGTTCCCGCGATACCGATGTGGAATTGCATTTACAAGTCCAATTATAAACAGATGCGCGTTTTGTTTATATGTGCACATATAACATTTATTTTGTGTTCATTATAAACTTGAAATATTTAAAATAAGTAAAACAACTTTAATAATATCTAGTGAAATATATGTATTAGTCGAAAATTGTTATATTGCTGAATACTAAGAGAGAAACGACGAAGAAGGATCAATAATTTAATTCTTAAGAATCCACTCAAGATGTTAACTTCGTTCTACATTAGATTATCTTCCTATCGTATACTTTCATTTTTCAGTTTAAACCTTAACTAAAAAATTAAAGTAGGTACCTCTACCTTAACGACTACTTATCTTCCTTTTTAAAAATTTTTAGTCGAGAAAAATTTATTACTTAACGCTTACATTTCTTTGATTAATATGATTGTGAATCTCAGATTTTTTTAATTTCAGTATGAATATCTGAATCTGAACACCAAGAATATTTTCTCAACAAAAGGGATCGTTTCTAAAAGATCCTTAGATATTAATAAAAATCCTAGCAATGAACCCAAACTATGAATTCTTAGGTTCATAATTTCACCACCTTTGTTAAGGATAGCGTTGTAGTTGTATTTTATCATTTAACTGTTATTTTTCCTTTTATTGATACATATTACGTGTTTTCAGAATATATTCATTAAGCTGGCTTTTGCGAATTTTGGCTTATTTCTTTTGGATCGCTCTTGCTGGTCTATTACAATACCAGTTGTATATTTTAAGCAAGCAGGAGCTAATTGAAACAACAAAATATTATTTCAATCTGTCCAGCCAATTAAGTGGAGTAGCGTAACAGGCACATGTACAGAACAATTATATATGACACTAGCGGCCTGCCCGCGACTTCGCCTGCGTGAACTACGTTATTATTAATTTCTGTCTCCATGAGTACCTACGTCCTATAAGTGACGTCCATGCAAAATTTGAGACTCATTTGTAGTAAGTTTCATACAAACTTTCAACTCCAAAAGCATCCCCTTAGAAGTCGAATATTGCAAATTCCCGTCTTAGCGAGCACCTACGTCCTATAAATAACTCCTATGCAAAATTTGAAACTCCTAGCTCTGCTAATTTCTGAGATTTCGTGATGAGTGAGTGAGTGACCTTTCGATTTTATATATATACTAGCGGCCCGCTCGCAGTTTCACCCGCGTGAACTATCTTATTATTAATTTCTGTCTCCATGACTACGTCTCAGTGACGTCTATGCAAAATTTGAGACTCCTAGCATTTGTTGTAACGAAGTTTCATACAAACTTTCGACCCCAAAAACTACCCCTTAGAAGTCGAATATTGCAAATTCCTGTCTTAGCGAGCACCTACGTCCTATAAGTAAGTCCTATGCAAAACTTAAGATTCCTAGCACATGTAGTTTCTGAGATTTCGTGATGAGTGAGTGACCTTTCGATTTTATATATATAGATAGATAGATAAGATGATAATTTTTAGTAGACCTTTAGTAGACCTGACCTGTGGGGGGAAAGTTGTGATCCAGCTGTTATCTTCTGGCGGAATCTTTATATACTTATCGTTTTTCTTTATTTAATTATCATTGTTTACCTATACGTTACTAGGTATACAATAATTATGAAAATTAAACTTCACCATAGATGGCCTGACCATATAACCAATATGTACAAACACTAGATTTAATATAAATTCCACGCTTTGATATAGTAACGCTAAGCGTGTGAGTAACGTGAAACACATTAACAACTATGACAATATGCTCGCTAGGAATTTTGGCGATTAAATATTTGTCGGTTATTATAAAAAAATTCTTTAAAGCGATATTTTCAGTCAAATCATAACAAAAAAATAAGTTTCCCTCATTAAGGAAATAAAAAATATATGTGTCGAATATAGAACCTCCTCCTTTTTGAAAAAAAAAATCTTATAAAAATAGTAAACGTAGATAAATTTAAAAAAAAAGTTGTTTAATCATATTGTTTCTACTTGTACTTGTTACTATGAAAAAATAATGATACAGTTGTTATCTTTATGCAGAACCTTTGTAAAAAAATTGTATCAAAAATGATTTTTTAATATATTTACAACGCATATACTAATAAAATAAATATAAAAAATATACTTTTTGTGCCTACAAAAGGTGAAAAAAAAGCAAATATAAGTCTACTATAATATAATACTACAAATTAACAAATTATGATATAAATATAACATAAAATTTCATACAATATTAACAACTCTAAGTCAACCTCGTGCGCCAGCGTTCATCCAATCACCGTACTAATTATCTGATTTCCACGGCAGTGATTAATCATGTATCAAAGAGCTGATTGCATATCTACACTATCACTATGTCGTTCATAATATACAAGTATATTATTATTAGTAGACAACTGTTATATTAATTTGGGTTTTTTGGTAGAGAGATACATATATAGTTAGTATAGAAAACTTAGGACTAGCTTGCTTAGCTTTATCCCACCATCCATAGCGGGATAGATAGCAAGAATTTAGTGTTAAGACACTCGTTTTTCTATTTTCCGTTCAAATTCAGGACATTGAACGTAACTCAACGCCGCTAGTAAGACATATCAAAGTGATTCAACTCATAACCATCGCGATTGTAAACAGGCGCTGTTCTACCGCGCCACCATAGCGTATAATTTTCCAATTTTCCTATATTAGATTATATTATGATTTGGAAAAGCTTGTGTTTATTATATTCATAGTAATAGAACTAATATTTTGTTATTTGCAACTATAATATATTATACATTTTCACGACACCTAAAAATAATTTGCTGGCAAATACCCTAACCAGGCATAACACAAGTATTTTACTATGCTCCAGAATCAATTCTGCAAAATGATAATTTTATTCATAGAGTTCCCGCTAGAATCGTATCGCTTACTTTGTCCGTGATTTCATATAGAAATATTTTATGTAACAGCTAAAATATACGCGAATATCTGTTATATGTGACAGTTCAATATGAACTTATATAATATATGAACTACAAGTAACGGTTTCTAAATTACATAAGTATTTAATGAATAGTTTGAAATATATTGTACTTTTTAAATGGAAATAAGTAAAACAGTTATATAATTAAATATTGAACCCTGTTACTGGAGTGTACTGTACTGCTGGACTGTTTACACACCTTCATCTGAATTTGGGTGGAAAGGAGAACGGAGTCTCTCTCTCCAAAAAAGATTCAAATAGTAGTACTGAATACTAAAAGGCTTATAGACTTACGTTGTAAAAAGAACTGTTCCAAACAGACCAGTACTACTAGTACTACTAAGTCAAAAGAGAAAAATAGATACGTTCTACGTAACTTTCCGTTATATAATTTATATAATATGACAACAAAATGGACCTTTAACACATGTGACTACAATTTCACTAATATTTGTGTGCGGAAAAGTAGTTCAATAAAGGAATTTTGCAGAGACAGTGACAGATGTTCTATTGCCTTAAGAAACAACAAGTATCATCAGTAAAAGCCTGACTCGGTACCGAATTCGAAATGGATATACACAAAGTATTAAAGTAAAAGAAATAAAGAATGCTTGAGGCACATGCCGTGAGTAATGACGGCCGTTTCTCTTGCTAGCTCCTTATGAACTCAAGTATATCCATGTCAAACAAAATTTCACTTGTTTCCCTTTTCGTAACAACTTTGCCTGCTACTTCATATAGATAGGTATTTAAGAATCTCGTCTTATTTTTTATATTTTTTGACGTATCTATTTAAATCTAAAGTTTGTCTAATTTACTAGTAGAACCACAGAAGAAAACGAATAACTATCTAAACTTTGATAAATGTCCATCTTCTCATTGTCACTAAATTGTTGTTACTTTTAAATTGAATTTTATGCCGAGTGAACACAGAACACGGCGCCCATAAAGATCTCACATTCCTTTGTCGATAAAGTCGAGTACTCATTTCTTAACATTTAACTAGTAGTAATTTCAACCAGAAATTCTGCAATATCGACTTACACTTAAAATATTTTTAAAAAAACTCTTTGATTTGAGAGTTTTTTATTTACAAATATTCCGGAGTCATAATTTTTTTATGCATGCATTATCCTAAATATACAAAAATATATATGTGCCAGTGAAACAAAAATTCTTATTCTGAAATAAAAAGTTATACTCAACATCAAAAATAGACTGATTATTTCTTAATTTGCGGATTTGGATTGACCTCAAATAAAACCTCGTGAACATAAATTTATTATAACGTGACAAAAATCTATGTTAATATAGATATAAAATTTCCAAGTCTAAATAGTGAACCAAATTCAGATAATCACTAAAAAAAGCTCTCCAGCTTTCTTATTACACTAAGAGCTTTTTACGCTAGAGCATACTGGAGTACTGCAAGACACTTAGCGACCACATTATGTCCTCCTCCCTCTAATATGAATATATTGCACTCAACTAAAAGCACGGAAAGTAAATATTTTACTATAATCATTTTTATAATAATATAATATTTTTTTTATTTACATAGTATAAGTGACTATGATTGAATGTTTACAATTTGTTGAGAGTATTATTATTTTTTTAGATTTTAAGGCCGTTGTAGTGCAGGGACACACGCGTGGGACTGTAACGCGATGATTGTGGGTTCGATTTTTATTCGGGGGAACGGATAATAGAAAGAATTATTATTTTTTATCTTTGTTACCAAAGCAAAAATGCGCTTGAGTTCCGCCACTCAACAAGCAATACCTTGCAAATTGCGAAAAGTGGGAAACGGAGTGTCTTAACACTGGGTACCCTCTGCCTACCAGTATAATGCCACCTATATAAAATGCTGACATAAAATTGTAATAGAATTAAAATTATCAGATATATACGCTGATCATATACTGATTATCCATAAATGGGTCATTCTAGCGAAAATACGAAATTCATGTCCTAATTGATTTTTTCTAAGTAGTTATGAAATTTAAGCAATTATTATTATTTTGTTACTAAGTATGCAATAGTGCATACATAATACCTATAAGACTTTCTAGTAAACAAGATATCTGATATCTCTTTTCCCTATGTTAACATCAGAAAAACATTCCCTCGCTGTGTCCCAAACTCCAGATTCAAATACTCTATGGTCGCTAAATTGATACATTTCGCTAAATTTTGTGTCAGACTTTTACTGATCGCTTAATATAAAGTGGTTTTCTTTTAATTACTATACTACTTATTCTATTAATTACAAAAAAATAAGTAAAGGTAATTGAAACTTATGCTTTTGTTTTACTTTGTCCCAAAAACAATAATCATTCCTTCACACTTGTGTTCACAGCCCATTTTTTAACGTGTTATTTGAATTACATTAACGCACTCATTTGTTTTTGATAGTTGGCAGTGCTGCTAATAATTTACTATAGTGAATTCATCTTGTGCATGCGCATTGTTTCTATTAAGAAAAGATTTAGTTCATAATTTACTAAGTTACATTTCTGGCCGTCATTACATCACATCTTATAAAAATAAAGTAATTAATTTTAACTAATTAACTAATCAACGTTAACGTTGGTTTTGGTAACTAATAACGTGACCATAAAATGCAATACGAAAGAATGCATTTTTATGTGCGTTTTTGGCAGTAATGTTTAATTTCGTCATTCCCTTACCGTCATTCCCTCATAATTATCTGTAGTGCGGAAATGATGCGAGGTGAGAGAATTATTATTTTAACCGTGCGCTTTGTAGGCTTTGTGTGTTTTGGCTACATTAACGCTAATTGGTCTTTGCTTTCTCGTCTTGGAGATTTATTAACATAAATATTGCAAAAAAAATCATTAATTAATGACACACAATTAAAATTGAAAAAGAAAGAGTATGATCGGAAACGAAAAGGAAAATGAAGAGTTATCTTATAAATTTAGAAAGACTTCGCGAAAGAGGAAGAAAAAAAAACACAAGTAAAACCTGTACCTCAAATGAGTTCAAGGGAAAAAAGACTAAATCGAAAGAGTTGGAAAAAAAAATTGTCAAACCTATACGGATTGTTGACATATAGGGATAAAAAAGGTGTGCTGTGTAAGAATTCAAGTTCTTTATGGCGTTACTAGGCAACAAAGTACTCTTCATACAGGTGTACTTTATTTATCGTCGCAATGGTGCTGTCAAAGTCCACACTATTAGCTCTCTATCTAAAAATAACCGACACGATAATTTGAATGGCTTAAAAACTAAGATTTGAACATTCATATAATTCACATCTTGAGTGATAGTCCAGTTAATCAGTACAAGAACAAGTTAATTTTTCACATTGTATCTCGACTTATAAATAATTTATATCCGAGAACGAGATTATTTTCATGGCATTATTCGTAACCAGGCCATGGAAAATGTGCGCCCGATGGTGTGGGAGGAATTTTAAAAAGAACTGCCGATAGAGCTGTGGCTGAAGGCTTTGATACCGTGAATTTCATGAAACTCAAAAATATATATTACTCGAAAGATATCCTTCAATAATATTAATTGAAGTAACCACCGCTGATATCGTAGGGATAGAAAATTTAGTAAGCCTATCACAATCAATCGCTGCATTTCGTGGAACTCAAACTTTCGTGCAACGATTGCACTGGCAAGTGTAGTCATTATTATTAAGGGTATTACTCGTCTTCCAAGAATAATTCTGGTATGTAAAATTTAAACCCAGAGTGCATCGGATAGTAAGCAATGTTCAAAAGATATCCCTGATGGGAATGTTATAGGAACAGATGCAGATTATAATATATAGATAATATAGGGATATTATCTATATATTATAATCTGGACCATGTTATTATTAATAATAAAAATAATAACACTCTATTGCAAATTTGCAATTGGATTATACATTTGATTTACACAGTACATATTATAAGATCAATGTGCAATGGCGGCCTTATCGCTAAGAGTGATCTCTTAGAGGCAACCAACAATACAAGATCTATAAAAAAACGGTGTAAAAAGTATTAAATGGGACGTTAAGACTTACCTATAGACATAGATGATATGGAGCATGGATGGACTAATTTCTTCAGTTTTTGAAGAAATTTTTGAAAGTGCATGTGACTAGAGGCTCTATAACTTGGAAATGGTCAACATTAACAATTAAACAACTGTATAATTGGAATGATATATTACAAAAGACTTAGTCTCCAACATTAATAAAAAGAGGATGCTACTTCGTAAGGGATAAGGGTGGATAAGAGTGATTAACTGAGTTGATCAAAGAAAGATTTTTGATATTTACATTTAATATTCTATCATTCTCTCTTATGTTTTTGAAACTGATTTTCATTGTTTTGGCGAGTTGCCCTTTTTATTTAATATCAAGAATTGTACTTTTCCTTTCACTTTATTAGTTTGTAAGTAATTTTAAATAAATCAATAGTGTAATTCGCAATACTTAAAATGCTGTGGTTTTCAAAACAAAAGACAATATTTTAAGTACAAAAATTGACATTATTAGATTTGTGAGAAGAATTATTAAGTAAATGTTACTTTTTCTTTGTTATTTAAAGTATAATACGAGATTTCTTTTGTCATTAAACATGTCTTTTAGTATTTAATTGTCATAAATATAATAACACTCATTCCCTCACGTACCGCATCATTCCCTCATTTTCAATTTTTTTAATTACCCTCTTAATCCCCTGAAAACCCACTTATTTTGGGGACCACTATATCATTGATAATTAGTGACACTAGTACTATAAAATTCACAGAAAAGAATAGTTAAATATTGCAAATATTTTTCACAAATTTTTGAAACCCTAATTTCGTATTTTCGCTAGAATGACCCAAATACGTATATTATTACAGGACTAAATAAAAAAATAGTGAAATTTACTTATACTCTAGGATTCTTAATTAGTTTTTAATACTTTTTTTAACATATTTACCCTTTGAATCGTCAAGTGTAGTTTTGACCGGTTGACTTTACTCATGCGTTTTATTCAAAAGGAAATTCCAATTGTTCACCATTCTCTTTTTCAATAGGGCCCAGAATCCAATGATGCCTCTTTCCGCGAACATTGAAGAGTCTCTCCACCATTTTGGTAGCATCATTCATTGCTATTCGTGGTATACCTTACCTACAACT